>JAQIXV010000165.1:0-78060 GCA_034700625.1 Tectocepheus velatus
ACGTCAAAGTTATTGATTATGACATTCGTTGGAGTATCCAATTGGAGATAATTGGCGAGAAGTCTCACTTCTGTTCCCAACGTTCCTATAATTTAATACAAATTAATAAAAAAAACGGACAATACTTAAGAGTTGAGACACAAACCGACAAATTGAGTGATATTTTGTGGTCGAGTATCGATGTCTTGTTGGGCTCCGCGATAACCGCCCCGACCTCTCTCAGCACCGTTTCCATTGCCGTTGCCTTCAAATCGAGAAAATGTTTGAATTATTGATAAATTATTTTAAAAGATATCGATTAATACCATTTCCATTGGATCCACTTCCGCTTCCGTTACCATTTCCGTCACCACTTCCTGTCGGCGATATTCTCATTGCTTGCATCGATTGGATCGACGCCTCAATAGGTGTGGCGGGTGTGGCCCGTCCTCGAGCCCGACCCCGACTCCTTCCATGTCCCGGACCCGTCCCTTCGCTTTCCATTGTCTTAGGATTTGGTTAAACTTTAAAACAAATAAAAATCAAATCAATTGATAAAAACGACACAAAAACGTGTTTCAAATCTTATGAATAACTTTTGAAAAAATTAATTAAAATTATTATAAAAATCAATTCATTTCAATACAAATGACTTAAAATTAATGAAAAATAATTGAAATTAAATTACATTTAATGTAAAAATTGAAACGAAATAAAGATTTGGTTTGAATTGAAACGCGTCTCAACTGAAGGTCTGTCTCAATGAAAATGAATGCCTTTTGTTTGAAAGCAATCCTTCAATAGATTTGAACTATGAATCGATTTCATAGGTTAGGCGCCAATAGTAATAACTTTTTTGCAATTAATTTGTGACTCAAACCAAACAAAAGCCCTTAAACTCTGACTTAAATGTAACCAAAATTGAGATGATGTGAGGCATCGCTTCCTTTGTTTAAAACTTCAGATTTCAGTTTGAAATTCACTTCAATATTAGAGTTGAAACGATTAGCGCCAATTGTTTACCAAATGTCTGACAAATCTTTTATTCAAACGTTAGGTTCAAACAAAGGCATAGATTTGAAAAATATTTGAGTCTTTGAGTCTTTAGTTTAAATTATTTTTCTAATAAACTAATCAAGATCATTCTGATTTTCCAACAAAAAATTTCTTTCAAATAAATAAATCAGGTCCTCATAATTCATCCAGATGGTTCAAGAACCATACTATTCAAAAACATTTAGATTGCAACATGGAAAAAATTAATCAAGGCCATCACCTATACCTGGTATTACAGACATTTATTAGAAAACCATATTTTATATTAAACTTTAATCTAATTGCGAAAAGTTTTACAAAAAGTCATTCAATCATTTCTTCACTCTATTATACAGGTCTTACAGTGAAGCCTAACTCATAGGATTTTTTTGAACTTTTGAATAAACTTTTAACTAGGTCATTCATTTCTTTGATTTTTTCGGTAAATTTCCATCAAATTTATTGATACAATAAAATCGAGAGACAATAAAATACATTTCAATAAAAATTAAAACTTTTAATTAAGAAAAGACTAAAATCTCAATAAATTTCTCAATAATCAGATCACAGTTTATATTATAATTACATAAAAACAGAGAAAAGTTTGAGAATTCATTTGTTTTCTAATATTGAGTCTTATTTTTTGGATATTAAGGGACTTCGAGAGCTATGTTGTGGTCAAAAGGCTTCTGCCGACTGAGTCGCCCAATTCAGACGAGTAGAGGCTGTGCTCTGAGTGAACAGAGTTTCCACATTAGACTGTGATCTGAATATTCTGGACTTATTGTGGCTTTGGATCAATTGATACACTTCTTCTTCTGAGCGGCAGTTGTGGAACTCATTGGGAGGTATAGACACGCCATGGATGGCACGGAATACAGTTTTACGCAAATTATAAAAAATTGTGAGAACTCTTCGGTCACTCAAACTGGAGATCATATTCTTTATGCCCTGAAATCAAAATCAAAATTAATTTGATTAAACTTAAGTCAAAATCAATACCAAAGCGAATGTGGAGTCGGCCCTAAACATGTGTTCCCCGTCTAAGACAACAGCAATTCTTGAAGAGAGTTCATTACTGTCCGGCAGTTCTTTATTTATCTTTACTTTCATGTATTCAATGGATGGGAAGAAAACACTTCTGTCGGGTTTAACATATAGGAAGGGGTAGCCATGGGGTGTCATCTTCATCATAATAAACACTTTAGGTCTCGCCATTTGGTACAGAAGTATGACCAGAGAAGTACAGACTCCGGCGACGATACCAAATTCGAGTCCCATAAGAAGGCAGACCACAAAAGTAGACAAATAGGGAATGATATCGACTTTGTTTGTCTGCCAAATCAGAATCGGATCCGTCGGTCGTACCATAAAAATGACTGCAGTTATGATAATTACGGCCAAAACTGTTTGTGGTATGTATTGGAAATATGGCGCCAAAAAGCCGAGCGCTAACAATACCAGTCCTCCCGTTACTATACCTCCGAATGGAGTCCTGACACCACTGTTATGATTGACCGCTGATCGGGAGAAACTGCCCGTCGCTGCAAACGCTCCAAAACAAGAGCCCAATATATTACAGACTCCGATAGCAATCATCTCTTGTGTTGCGTCCAATTTCTTTGTCTCGAAGGCCTTCGCGACGGCCACCGATTCCATGAGACCGAGAAGTGCCACAACGAAGACTCCGGTCCCCAAATCTGTGAATACTTTTCCGAATCCAAAATCAGTTGAATTGCTTTGAATGAAAGAGAGGGGGAACTCAAAGGGAGGTAATCCTGTCCTTATTTGACCGGTCATTGTGAACAAGTGGGTCCCCGACTCGTAATGATATCCGGCAATAAAGGCACAGACAATGACTACGATTGCATTGCGAGCGGTGGCAGTCATTATCCAAATGCTGTTCAAAATCTTATAAAAATAGTTATTCTTTCGATCGACAATTGAACCAAATCTGTGATCTTTTGTCAATTGTATGGGAATTAAGAGACAAAGACACGCCATTCCCATCATTGTGTCCCAAACGTTAACATTAGTGAAGTTGTTGAAGAACTTAACCATAGTATCGGGAAAACGAGAGGAAGAGTAATGCATTCCGAAGAGTAGTTTCAGTTGAGTGGCGGCTATCGTTATGGCGGCCGCCGATGAGAAACTCGATATCACCGGAAATGATATGAAGTCGACTATAAATCCCAGATTAAGGGCTCCAAACAGGAGTTGAATACAACCCGCGAGAAATGCCAAGAGTATAGAGTATTCTATGCCTCCACTCATGACATACGGCGCCACAATTATAGCCATAATAGATGTCGGACCGATCGCCACATCTTTACAACTGCCGAGAAGTGCGTAAACAAAACATCCCATAAACGAAGTGTAGAGTCCGTACTGTGCGGGAAGACCCGCCAAAACGGCCAGAGCTAAGCCTTGAGGCACTATTGTGAAGGCAACTGATATGCCGGCGATGACGTCCCCCTTCAAGTCTGACAAAGAGTAGTCCGGTATCCAACTCAGGAACGGTAGTCTTCGGCGAAGTTTTTCTCTCGTGAAGTATCGCTGACCAAACCAATGACAACACTCCCCGACTGTCATCTCCTCGTCTTCTTCCAATTGAATGGACAGACCTTTCGATAAAAAAAATAATTTCTTTAGTTTTAATACAAAACAAGAAAATAATAAAATGATTATAAAATGATTTACGGCTTTCCGATCGATCCCTTTGAGTGTTTTGATTGTTTTGGTCATCGATTTGATCCGAAAAGTTCTTGAATTTGGGTGTATTGTCGTTCCCTAAGATCTTTTCATAGAAATACCGATTGTTTTCAGTCATTGTTTCAATCGATCGGTCGTTAAATTTCCGAAAAATTTGATAATTGTTTTAATAATCAGTTTTATGAATGAGTTATTTATAACACTAAACGCCCATTAATTCTGTCATCAATTGATTTATTGATTTACATTCAAATGAGATGTCAACTGATTTTCGGAATACTTTTAAAATGAAGTAATGGTTGAGTTTAGCCAAGAGTGTCCTTGCTTACTTTTATTTCGCACTTTTTGTAACTCTGTTGGCAATTGAACCAGAAATTCAATTTCAGTGAAACACAAAACTAAGATAAAAGTGGAGTAGAGGTAAGGGTTTGGAGTGCGAGTGTCCTCTGATTAAAGTATAAACTAAATCACCTATCTCATTTGTCTCATTTATCTTATTTATCTCTAATCAAAACATGTTTTAATCTTTTCCGATAAACTAATGTAAAAACATCCGATTAATCAACACTTCCTCTAATGAATCAAATTTTTGTTTGACTTAACTTATAGTTTAGATAAAGAACCTTGATAACTCAATCATAACTTTCGATAACTTTTATTTTTGACCTCATATTAATTTTTACGTAAAATAGTCTTCGATATCACTCTTTTTAATTCAGTTTTATCCAGTTTTTAGTCAATTCATTCTAAGAGTTGACAGAATTTTTAGTGAATTTTGTTTTGAAACTATTTTTAAGAGTATTTTATTTGGATTTCCATTCATTTCCATTACGTTTCATATTTTTCCGTAAAGTTTTGTTTTGAATGAATCTCATCATCACTTCTGATGGAAAAACCGAAGCAATAGATTATTTTCGAATAAATATTTGAAATGTTTTTATTGTTTTTCAGTTATATTTTTATCTCTCGGTAAGTGATATCCAAAAATAGATATTTGTTTCGGAATCCAAACGACTTGGACATTGATTTTGACTTCAGTTTGTTTTATCGATAATTTTTTGACAAAATATTGACTAAGAAATGGTTTTTTCATTTAAAGATAACTAAAGAATAGTTTCGACACAATTCTCAATGGGTTTCAAAAGGACAAAACCACTCAAAACTTATCAAAAAATGATTTGAAAAAAATGACTCTTTACTCAAGGCTCAAATCTAGTCTCTTTAATTTATCTTGTTCAAATTGAGAAATAATTGAATGACTTTTTTTTAGTTTTTCGTCAATTTTTTAATCAATTTTTTTACACAAAAATGAATTACATTTCAATTTATTTAAAGATTTTTAACAATAAATTTCATTTAAATTTTTAGTTTTAAAAACTTTTTTCTTTTAGAGAAAATAAAATAAAATTAACGATAAATTAAAATATAAATAAAAATTCCATTTAATGACAACAAAACTGTTTTTAAATAATTTTGTTCTTAATTCTGGCGATTATTTCGTATAAAATACTGAAATGTTTTGCTTTTGTTTTAAAAACCAAAATAAAGTGCAACTAATCATAAGAACGGGTCGTAATCTCAATGTAATAAATGTGACGATTATTACAATAATTATTACAACTGTTAGACAGCAGTCAATAATCGGTGCAATTAATTACAATTTGAAGTTTAAGTTTAGAAAAAAATTAGATGTTTTTCCTCATATTTGTGACAATGGGTTGACTCTCCAGTAAATTGACTCTTAAATGAATGCAAATCAGATACCGTTCCCATCAATTGCTCAATAATTTGATGCAAAGCTTAAAATATTGTTAAATTTTAAGCGAATATAAACTCTAAGTAATAAAAATGAGAAAAAAATTGATTTGTTTTTTTAAAAAATCTAGTTTTAGATGTACCAGAAAGTACCATGATCATTGAACATTGATTAGAATTGGAGCAAAAATTTCTTTTTTTTTGCGGTTCAGAGCACCGATCACTTGAGGGCCGGCAGTGTTTGCAATCATTTAAAAAATTACTGTAATTTTTTTTGTGATCAGCAATACATCGATTTATTACACTATTTATAAGTTTAATAATAAAATTCAATTTCAATAACAATTCAATAAAAGTATTAATTTAAGAAAAAATCCTTAATTTTTGGGATAAAAACAATTGATTTAACATTAATTCAAAAGAAATTAATCCTAAAATAAAAAGTCAACAAAAAAAGTCAAAAATATTGGAAATTATTTCCATTGAATGACTCAAAAATCGTTTGTTAAGCAAAGCTTTCAAACGATTAGTTGTTTTTTAGAATAAAATTTTTTGTATAATTTTTTGTTTCATATATAAGAAAGAAATTAAAAAATTATCGATAGTTTGGTATAATATATATTAAATAATAAATTTATGTATATTTATATATCGAAGCACTTCATGGTATGAAAACAATTAGATTTTATTCAATAATTAGTTGTTTTGCTCTCTTTTACACTAATTATGGGATGAATTTGTGTTCGATTTTTAATTTAATTTAATTTAGAGATGAGTTCAGTTATGCAGTCAATGAGAGGCCTCGACGCCCTCCAGGAGGGGTACAATCCATAGATAATTAAGTGACAAAATTAAAGATTAATTTACGAAAAAGCGCTCACTTCTTGTCAATTGAGTGTCACATTGAGTACAGATTTACAAATAACTTAATTTATGACATATTTCTGTATAATTATATGCAAACCATTTGATCGAATTGAAAAGCAATTCGATTATAGAAATACATAAGAAGTATAGAAACGGATGCGAATCGCATGCATAGTGTGAGCCCTAATCAAAAATCAATCGAAATTTGATTCCGATTCGATTGTTTGCTCGACAATTGGTTTGTCGCTAAAACTTATATTAAATTTTTAATTAAAATAATATATAATCCGAACTGAAATCTCGTCAAACAAATGATTGGTTTATAAATAAGAATTAAATTTGAAACGAAGCCATGATTTTGAAATTAATTTGAATAAAACTTTTTAAGCAAATCATTAATAAATTGGAAAATAATTTCGATAATCAAATGAATTAATTATGAGTTGATAACTGATTAGTGTTTTTAAGTGCTTTCAAATTCTGTTTCGGTCTGAGATCTGCAGTCAATCACATGACTAGAGTTTTATCGAAACATTTTTAGCGCCTTTGAGTCCATAACTTATGACCAGAATTTCATTAATTATATTATTATATAATTCTTTAAAAATATTGTTTTCCTTAGAATTCGATTAAAAAACTAAAAAAAACTTAATTTAAAAGACTTGAGAAGACTCGAGAGCTAAGAGTTATTCAAAAAAACAATTTAAAAATTTCAATACAATTGAATCCATCGGTGAATCGTTTGGCCGAACGGTTCCCAAATGTGTCAGACATTCGGAAAAATTCAATGAAATTGAAACTAAAGAACCGGAAGAGTTATGTGTTTAATCCATCACACGAGTAGAGACCCGGATTGAATAAGTCATTAGTAAATGTAAAGCCACGGAATTCCTCCTGATTTATAGTTCTCAACACTTCGGCATTGACTGGAGTCAGAACCGGTTCCTCTTTAGTGAAGTCCTGATCGAAATTATTTACATCTCTTTTGGTTTTCTAAACGATACAAATCAAGTGAATATCAATTCGAATATTAATCGAAAAACAATTATATTTGAGTCAATGCTTACGATCTTTGGTCGGAAAGGAGTCTTGACTTTCTTGGCCTGAAGTGCGTCCCAATCAATGTCTTTAAAGAAGGCGTGATTGAGAATTGCCTGTTCTCCGCCCTGAGTCATAACACAACCCAATCTTTTCGCCGGATTTTTAGTCATAAACTGTCCGATGAATAAACATTTGATTGAAAATTTAAAAACTGTTTAAATTGTTTATGTATTACCCCTTTGAGTATAGAAACGGCTTCTTTTGTTAACCAAACCGGGTATAGGACGTCGTCGTGAAGGATAGACTCGAAGAGGTCGTCCTCATTGTCTGCTTCGAAAGGGGGCTGACCCGCCATCATCTCATACATCAATACCCCTAACGCCCACCTGAGAGACGATTGTTATGTCAGTTGTGGTCATAAAACAAGAGTAAATACCAGTCAACAGACGGTCCATATTCTAATTCTTGAAGAATTTCTGGAGCGATATAATCAGGAGTACCACAAAATGTAGTGGTAGTGGCGCCGTCGGAGATACCCTCTTTGCACATTCCAAAGTCGGCTATCTTGCAGTGGCCGTCACTATCCAGAAGAATGTTATCTAATTTCAAATCCCTTTTAGGATAAAATTTTTGTTAACATTTTATTCTTCACTAAAATAATGTATGAAAAGTGGAAATACCGATAAATGACGCCATTCTTGTGGAGGAACATTAAAGCTAATGTGACTTCTGCTGCATAGAAGCGCGCCCGGGGCTCATCAAACTTCCTGGCCTTTTGAATCTGAAACATGAGGTCTCCCCCATTCACGTATTCCATCACAAAGAATAACCGATCCTTTAAGACACAAAAAAACTCATATTTTAAACAAAATCTTAAGTCAATTGAAATGAAAACAAGTCGTACTGGCGTTTGAAAACATGAGTGGAGTGCAGTCAAAAACGGGTGTTTCGCTGACAGCGCGAGAATCCGTTTCTCAGTCATAGTACAGTCGACGTCATCGTCTTGAAGGATGACATCCTTTTTGAGCACTTTAACGGCGTATACCTCATCCGAACCCTTCTTTTCCGCTAACATTACCTTAAAATCAAAACATAAGTAATTGTTTTGAGAGCGAAAAATGCATACCTTTCCAAAACTTCCTTTTCCGAGGACTTTAATGAAATGGAAGTCTTCTAAATGATATCTGCGATGTTTGTCGCCCTCAACGCCCATCTGAGCAGTTCTGTCGATCACTTGTTGTAAAGCCTTTTCCTGTTCTCTATTATAAGTGTCTCTAAAGGAAAGTCGACTCAATTGACCGGCGGCTGAATCGCCAGCAAATTGTGGTTCGAGTCGGTAGGAGTCGTGGCCCATATCGACAGAGGCCGGGAGGGGAGAGGTGTGCGACCTTTCGGTCATAGTTTGGGCTAATTTATTGGGTGATTCACTGATTGACGTCTTTTTGGTCTTCTTTCCACTTTTGGAGAGTTTGTCTCCAGAAAAGCCTAAACCCATGAGAGTGTCGGCAAACACTTTGGCGTTAATCCCACAGTTGTTGGCGACGTTGTTCTGACACCGTTTGTGGACATTCATATCGCACGCTATCGAAGACAATACGTTAGTGACAGTCAAATGTTTGATCTGACAAATAGAGGAATACCTTCACATTTGAGGCCTTGTCTGATGAGTCCGTACAACATAGAGCCGCAGTGGTCACAAAAGGTGGGCCTCTTGTAGTTGTGGACGAGAAACCTGTGCGGAACGTTAATACTAAAGCGACTGCCGGCCATAAGTGAGTCATCGGTGCTTTCTTTACACCCAGGACATTTTGTTACCACAAACTCGTGGCACCGCTTATGCACAACACAAGTGCAGACCTGGCACTGGTAGCCCGGTTTCCCTAAAGCCCATATGAATTCCCGACAGTGGGAGCAGAAGGTCGGCTGTCGGAGGATTGTGGCCATGAATTTGTGGCCATTCACCTGATGGACCCGACGCCTCATTGCACCCCTTCTACGGTTGAGTCCTTGTCTTTCTTTGAACTCTTTTGGTTCCTTCTGTGTTGAGGACATACTTTTGGCTCCCCCTTCAGAATTGGTTCTCAACTCAATTGAGACGTGAAGTCTTCCTCCCGGTTCCAAATCAATCTGAAGTACAGAATATAATTATTTTCTAATCAAAAGTCATTTCAATTTAATAACAGAATTACCCAAAAGGTTGACTCATGAGTGCCATCGGACGAGATATCAGCCATGAGGTCATCGAAAGCAATACTACAATTGGCGACGAAGTCGTCGGGAGGAATGGCCGCGTCGTGAAAGACAGTCAAAAATAGGTTTTGGGCGTCTTTCACATCACAGACAAAGCATTCGTTCCAAAGAGGTTTGAATGTCCGCTGTTTTGTCGACGACCTGTCTATTGAGATGTCATCCACTGCTATATTAACGTAGGGGTCGATCAGCATCTGTTGTCCCCCTTTCCCGACGACGGCATCCAATTTGTGGCGAACCTTAAGTAACGATAACAACAATTTAGTTATATTTGTCTTAATATCAATCAAATGAGAGAATATATACAGAAAACTGCGTCGGTTTGAGGTCATGGGCTTCGATGATCACCAGACGGACACTTCCGGTGAACGGCATCGCTATCGGGTGTCGATTCAAATCCGATTTGTTTTCAGTCAAATGTCTTTTTGTTTACAAACAATATTTCAATCGAAAAGTTGTGAAAATTGGTTCAATTTAGACATAATTTTATCGAAGAATACATTAAATTGTCTTAAAATGACTGCAAATCAATGGTTTCAATGAAATATCGGTAAATAAGTGACAAAAGAAGAGTTCATTCAATTCAAGAGTTGACTCAATAATCAAATTAATTCAAACATTTCTCGTCTATACTCTAATCGATTAAAATACAGACTAATTGTCATCAAATGGTTTTGACTGAAGACACGAAATGAGTGCCGAATGTTAGTTGCGATGAATGGGTGTCCGATGAGGTCCTACTTCGGCGACAATCACTGGTAAAGTGTTTTATTTTTTTCAGAATGTATTGCAATTGTCGGCCATTACTGCCATTACTGTCAAAGTTTACGCTAAAGTCTCACAAATCTCTTCATTGCAATCATTATTCTTCGATAGACAGCGACTCACACCTCATCGCAAACCCAACCCATACTCTAATCAATTGAAAATCACTTTTACCTATCGTTTAGAGGTTTAAAAATTATTATTAAAATCTAATTAATTTGATTTAATTAATTAAAAATGATTTAATGAAAGTGATTAAACTTCAATAAAAACGATATTCATTTTACCTCAAAATTAGTTGTTTTTGAGTTTCGGGTCAGATATGTATTGTCCAGAAGTAAAGTCTATTCTAGACTTTGAAAGCACTGTTTGTATCCGTTTGTGAATTTTTAAATGATTTTTATCGAAGAATTTCTTTTCGGAGTTATTGTAATCGCAAACAAACTTTGTTTCCTTCAAATGGACGCATCATTTGTGAGAATATAGATTAGTATAAGTTTTGAATCGTTCTCCGCATTCACTCCAATCGCAAACAAAATTTCTTTCATTTTAATTAAACAAACGATGATTTTTCAAATGAATTAATTGTATGAATGTTTTATTACATTCATTGCATTTGAATTGCTTCTCATTTTTGTTAATCAATTTATGGTTTTCAAGAATTGATTTAAAGTCAGCTCTAAACTGACATTTAGGCCAAAAACACTTAAAATGATGAGACTTTTGGTTTAATTCAATAATTTTGAGATCAATTCTGCAAACATTAATCCCATCGATAACTGAATTCTTAATTAAATTCAAATTCAAAACATTATCAACATTTTTATTGAACTCTTCCTGAATTGAATTCAAATTATCACTAAATGTCTTAAATTCAATCAATTTATTCAACAAATTTGAGCACATTTTACACAAAATAAGTATCTATTCTAATAATAAGTGAAACACAAAGCGTGAGAAACAATAAATTCAAACCTAATAAGTATTAAACCAGTTCTCAGTTTTAAGAACTAAAAATCCAAACTATATCTGAAAATAATATTTATTGACCCAAAAGTCAAAAATCATTTCAATAATAATTAAATAAAAGTTTTTGCGAATAAACAAAATGTTTAATACTTTAGTAAATATACGAATATTATCTAAGTTTCTATTGATTTGCTGTCGCATTAGATTTTCATTACAATGATCTTGGTAAAAAAATTCCTAAAAATAAAATTCATATAAAATTTCAAAATCCTAGAATTTATTTTGAAAGTAATTATTTATCGATAAGAATAGTTGTGCCCTATAATTATCATGGTCATCCATTAATAGTAGATCATTGATAATTAATCTTTTTCAACGGTATTAACAAATGGATTGATTAACAAAAGTTTTGCCGCTTTTTGTCAAACTTGTGATTCAAATAAATTGGCGGTAATTTTGTTGACATATTGACCATGGCAACTCCACGACAACTCCAGGCAACTCATTTTCAACATAAATTACAATACATGTTATGTTAACAACATTTGCACAAATAAACCGATAAAACTTCAATTAATATATTTAACCAAACATTTATCGATAAGTAAAACATTTTGAGTAATAATTTTAAATAAATTAATGAATTAATTGTTTTATTTAAAAGTAATTTATATTTCAATAGAAATCAATAAATTAGTTGTTATTTATGTATAACTGGTATTGAATTCAAGCGCCAAACGATTGAACAGTAAATTCAAAATATTTTCGTTGCACTCAAAGAGTCGATCAAATGATTGTCTTATGATTTGATCCAAAGTTTAAACCATTTATTTCGTGAATAACTTTATTTAACTTTAATTTAAAGACAAATAACTTTTGTCTACAAAACTACGAAATGTCTTCAGACACAGACATGGATTTTGACTCTTCGGTTGAGACCATTACGAAGAATAAGCCGAAGAATGGCGACAAACGGCTGAGTGTTGAGAGAATATATCAAAAGAAGTCACAATTAGAGCACATTCTCCTCAGACCCGACACTTACATCGGATCCGTCGAGACTGAGACCAAAGTAAGTGTTTTTATTTGATTTGTTTTTTGATTAAAATTAAAATTAAATTGATTTTGATTTGAAGCAAATGTGGGTCTTTGACGAAGAGGTAGGGATGCAGTTGAGGGACATATCATACGTTCCCGGACTCTATAAGATCTTTGACGAAGTGTTGGTCAACGCGGCGGACAATAAACAAAGGGATAAAACAATGTCTTGTATTCGCATTGATATCGATTCGTAAGATTACAATCAAATCCTTAAATGACTTAAAATTAATCCAATTATTGATAATTAGGGATAAGAATGAGATAACGATTTTCAATAACGGAAAAGGAATTCCAGTTATTGAACACAAAGACGAGAAGATGTTTGTCCCGACCCTTATATTTGGACATCTGTTGACGTCATCCAATTATGACGACAAAGAGAAGAAAGTGGTCGGCGGTCGCAACGGATACGGCGCCAAACTCTGCAATATATTCAGCACTCGTTTCAAAGTAGAGACGAGTTGTAAAGAATATAAGAAAGCCTTCTCTCAGCTCTGGACGGATAACATGAAGAACACAACTGAACCGAAGATCACTGCCTCGACGGGTGAGGACTACACGAAAATCACTTTCAGTCCCGACCTCTCGAAGTTCAAAATGACTTCATTAGACAAAGACATCGTCGCTCTGTTCTCACGTCGAGCCTACGACGTGGCCGGAAGTTCCAAAGGCGTCAAAGTCTTCCTAAACGGCAAAAAGATTGGAGTCAACGGATTCAAAGACTATATCGAACTCTTCCTCAAAGACAAAGAAGACGAGACGGGAAGCCCTCTTAAAATTGCTTACGAAGTGGTTAACGATCGTTGGGAAGTGGGGGTCACTGTTAGCGAAAAAGGGTTTCTACAGAACTCTTTTGTGAACTCAATCGCCACCACAAGAGGTGGAAAACATGTCGATTATATCGCGGATCAGGTCGTGACTAAAGTCATCGAAATAATTAAGAAGAAGAATAAGGCGGGCGTTAATGTGAAGCCCTTCCAAATTAAGAATCATTTGTGGGTTTTTGTCAATTGTTTGATAGAAAACCCAACGTTTGACTCTCAGACCAAAGAGACGATGACTTTGCAGAGCAAAAACTTTGGCTCAAAATGCGTTCCCACAGAAAAGTTCTTCGCTTCGATGACTAAGACCGGTGTCATTGAGTCAGTGATGACTTGGGTTCAATACAAAGCGCAGACAGAACTGTCCAAACAGTGTAACGCTAAGAAACAGTCGAAATTGAAAGGCATTCCTAAACTGGAAGACGCGAACGACGCCGGAACTAAACACTCAATCGATTGCACACTTATTCTGACTGAAGGCGATTCGGCCAAGTCTTTGGTCGTGGCGGGACTCGGTGTGATCGGTCGCGACAAATACGGAGTCTTCCCTTTGAGAGGAAAAATGCTTAACGTTAGGGAAGCGACACATAAACAGATTATGGAAAACGCGGAAATCACTAATTTGATCAAAATATTGGGTCTTCAGTACAAAAAACAGTACTCCACTCCCGAAGACCTCAAGACTTTGCGTTACGGAAGGCTTATGATTATGACTGATCAGGACCAGGACGGGTCACACATCAAGGGTTTGCTCATTAACTTTATTCATCACAATTGGCCCAAACTATTGGAACTAAACTTTTTGGAAGAGTTCATAACCCCTATCGTCAAAGTCTCGAAAGGAAATGACTGCAAAAGCTTTTATAGTTTACCCGAATTTGAAGAGTGGAAGACAGCGACAAACAATTGGAGTAATTATAAGATAAAGTACTACAAGGGTTTGTATTCTCTATTCCTCCAACACTTCTCTTTATAACACAATTTGTGTCATAGGTTTGGGTACTTCCACTGCAAACGAAGCGAAAGAATACTTTTCTGATATGAGACGCCATAAGATTGCTTTCAAATATACCGGTCCTGAAGACGACCACTCAATTAAGTTGGCGTTCAGTAAGAAAATGATTGAACAGAGAAAGGATTGGTTGACAAACAATTTGGAGGAACGGAAGAGACGTCGAGAGTTGGGTTTGGCTGAAGTCTATTTATACGAAAGCAATACTCGAAGCGTTTCCTACAAAGACTTCGTTAATAAGGAACTGATTCTCTTCAGTAATATGGATAACGAGCGCTCCATTCCCTCGATTATGGACGGCTTAAAACCGGGTCAGAGAAAGGTTTTGTTCACTTGTTTTAAGCGAAATGACAAAAGAGAGGTAAAAGTGGCGCAATTGGCCGGTTCTGTGGGCGAGCACTCAGCCTACCATCACGGAGAGGTCTCTCTCATGTCAACTATCATCGGTTTGGCCCAGAATTACGTCGGCAGTAATAATATTAATTTACTCCAACCTAACGGTCAGTTCGGTACTCGCCTTCAAGGGGGTAAAGACGCTGCCTCTCCCCGTTATATCTTTACAATGCTTAGCCCTTTGGCCCGAAAGATATTCCCCTCTTTGGACGACCCCTTACTTAACAGCTTATATGACGACAACCTTAAGATCGAACCCGAATATTATGTACCAATACTTCCAATGGTTTTAGTGAATGGAGCGGAGGGTATCGGCACCGGTTGGAGCACTAAAATACCGAATTTTAATCCGAGAGATATCGTTGAAAACCTGAAGAGACTAATCAAAGGCGAAGAACTCCAACCATTGCAGCCGTGGTTTAAGGGATTTCATGGAACTATTACTCCCGTCGATACTCAAAAGTTTGTCGTCAACGGAGAGATCGGGCTCTTAGACGATAAGTCTTTTGAAATAACTGAACTTCCGGTCAGAGTTTGGACTCAATCCTACAAAGAGTCCACTTTAGAGATCTTACTTCACGGCAATGAAAAGACTCCGCCGTTTATCAATGAATATAAAGAATATCACACGGAATCGACCGTTCGTTTTGTGGTGACCCTCTCTGAGGCTAATCTCAACAAATCAGTTGCCGATGGAATCCATAAGACCTTCAAAGTGCAGTCATCGATGTCGACCACATCTATGGTTCTGTTCGACCAAAACGGTTGTCTCAAACGATATGAAACACCCGATGAGATACTCCGGGAATTCTTTCCCGTCAGACTTGAATTTTACGTCAAGAGGAAGGCCTACTACGAGGGAAAACTGGAGGCGGAGGCTCTCAAATTGGAGAACCAAGCTAAGTTTATACTTCAAAAGAATGAGGGAATCATTCGTATGGAAAACGTTAAGAAAAATGATTTCGTTAAACAACTCATTGAAAAACGATACGATTCCGATCCCGTCAAGGCTTGGATTAAGAGGAATGGTTTGATTGCAGAGGAATCAGACGTTCAGAACAGACCCGAAGGGGATAACGAAGAATCAGAAAACGAGTCGACGGAAGACGTAAAGGAAGACCCGAAGACTAATAAGAAGTATGACTTCGACTACTTGTTTGATATGTCGATGAGAAGTATGTTAAGAGAAAAAGTGGACGAACTCTTGAAACAGAGAGACAACAAAAAACAAGAGTTGGAACGACTCAAGAAAATGACTCCAGAAATGCTTTGGGAGGACGACCTCAACTCATTCATCGAAGAGTTGGATAAAGTCGAACAAAACGAAAGACAAGCCAACAGTTCGGCCAAAACCATAAAATCTTCAAAATCGGGTCAGAATAAGATAAAGACTACGAAATCAGGAAAACTAAGCATTGATTCCAAGCCTTCGATATATGCGGAAAGAATTGAACCGAAAATTGATTTCGAAAGTTATAAGAAAACCGAAAAAGCGGTCAAAAAACCGAAAACAGAAAAACCCGAAAAGAAAGTCAAAAACAAAGACTCAAAAGAAGAAGAAAACGACGACACAGTTATCATCGAAGAGAACGAGTCTTCAGCAGAAAAGAAGACAACAAAAGAGAAGAATTCTCGAAAAGTTTTGCCAAAATCTTCTCTCATTACTAACTATTTTGAAAAGAATTCGGAAAAACCGAAACAAACGAAAGAAAAGAAGAAAACGACTGAAAAGAAGGGAAATCCCTGGTCTGACGACTCAGAGTCAGAAAACGATATCGAGTTTATGGACGACAGCACTGAAGACGAAGAAATTGTTCCAAAAGAAGTGAAACCAAAAGTAGAGAAACCGGTTCTCAAACCACAAAATGTTGAGAAACCGAAGCCTCAGAAGAAAAAAGCGGAAACAGATTCTGAAGCGGAAGACCCGAAGCCTAAGAAAGTTAAAAAAGTTGCCAAAAAAGTGTCGGATTCAGAGGATTCCGATGTCTGTGAAAAGCCGTCGAAGAAATTGAAGGCAAAGAAAAGCGTTTTCTCCGATTCTGAAGACGACGACATCGCAGTCGCTCTCAACGATAGACTTGAATCGAGAGCTCAACCGCAGAGACAGAGAAAGACCACTAAATACGTGTTCAGTGATGACGACGAGTGAACCCTTTTATTACTTTTTATTTAATTTAAAATTTAATCTTAACTTTGATTCTAATTTTAATCACAAATATATTTATCACTTTTTTGATAACATTTCGTATTTAACATAAATTTCATTCAATTTATAAAACGAATCCGTATTTAAATAAATCTTCAATTTTTAAAATATACGAAAAATATATTCTTTTGTCTCATAATTGGAGTCTATTTCACGAAAACAAATAAAACGTTTTTTTCTACGAATGAGTCAAACAATTGATAACAAAAATAAAATAAACTTAAAATAAAAATCAATTTTGTTTTGACTTCTTTTTGAGCCAAAGTTCGCATATTTTGGTGATCTGTGAGTCACCCCTCCTTTTGGAGGCTTCCAATACTCTTAAGATATCTGTTTCTCGATTCGATCCCCGATCACTATTAGTGGCCAATAGATACGCGGACTTCAGTTTTCCGCTCAGAATATAGGCATCGAATTTGTTGACGTCATTCGACAATAGCTTAATCAGTGGTTCGACGAGTGAGGGATCGGAACAGCTTCTGATCGAAGCACTGATCACATCATCGCATAGAGAAATATCGTCTGAAAAGGAGCTGCGAATGCATTGCAAGAGCTGTTGAATTGAGTCCAAAGCATTGATTTGTGGCATTTGAACCAAAGCTCGACCCGCGAGGCGATAGACTTGAACCGAATCCAAGTTATGATCCTTTCGGACAAAAAATTATTTTAGATTTTGGGACAAAAATAGAGTAAAAGTGAAATACTTTGACAATCATTTGCGAAACAGCAAATCCTTCGGCGATTTTCTGTCCGTAGGAAATGGCCACCAGAGCTGCCAATTCTGTTTTGCGCGCCTTATTGTGGTCCAGAATAGTGGGGACTGTCTTCAGTTCTCGGCTATCGTTTGGGGAATAGACGCCATTCGGTAAAAATCCATTTATTCTGTTCTCATGGAATCTGATTGTGATATCGATTTGGATATTTAAAGACCGTAATTGTCTCAACACTTCCTCCCTTTCCATTATGAGACAACCCGAACGATAATCGATTGGATTGAGTGACAAGAAGTCAGTGCAGTGCTGTTTAGCGGTTTGTAAATTGTCGAGTCGTGAGTACAGCTCCATATAGTCGGATGCTTTCGGACTCAGAAAAAACCAATTGATTTGAGTGATGGCAGCCCTCAAGTTGTCGCCCATAAAGACTTGGATCACATGCAAGACGTGGATCATGTGGTTAGCGCTCAGGTATTTACAGGCGGTTATGAGGTATCGCCAAACTCTAGTAAGAGAGGGATCACAGGATTTCATATCTCTTAGAAATTTTGAGAGAAGTCCTCTTTTGACTGAACTTAGAAACAGTTCTTTCATAAAGAAGTTATTCGAATAAGAATTGGAATTATTTAGGAATAGAGTTATCGCGGGTTTGAAGAGTGAGTTCTTGACATAGAATTTGATGACGTCTTCATTAGTTCCGTATTCTTCTAAATAATACATCACTTCATTGAAAATTTTCGGATTTTTTGTCTGCAATTCATTGGAATCGCTGTAAAACTTGGAACTATTTGAGTCGTTTCCACTCAGTTTTCCTTTTTGTATTTGAAGGCAATCGTCTCTTAAGGAAGTGTTGGACCAATACTTTCGTTTCGATAAAACATTGATAATATTTTCGAGATTTCGATTTCCTTCTTTTGAATTGTTTTTGTCGAAAACAAGTCGGAACTTATCCCTCGCTTCAGATAACTGGTTGTGCTTAAGACAAATGAAAGCCGATGTCTTGAAAATTGATTTGGAGTCGAGTCCGAACTTTGCGGCCAAATCCCGGGCCAACTCAAACCTCTCCATTTCGATGAGCTTTTCCTGAAGTTTGAGAATAGAGTTATCATTAGTGGAGAGGGCGTACGATATCAGTTCCTTTGTATTGCAGTTCGAGTTGATTAACATTCGAATGACGTCCAGTCTGTCCAACAAATGGTTCAACTGATCCATTAGTTCTGACTTTTGGTCTTCCAATGAGATTCTTGTAGAGACCAGAAGTGATCGAATCATTCCAATGACGAGTCCGTAATCCACTTGAGAAGAGACCACTGTTTCCAATAATGGCTTACAAATGGACTCTACAATCAGTTTACAGCACCGGTTCTTATCGGAGTGTAGTTTAAGTAAAGTCAGACACAATGAGACACTCGGAGACGAGTCGTAATAGAACTCCATTCTTAGTGAATCGTTTTGGAGGTCATCACAAGACAGTACCCAATCTGTGGGTCGACTTAGACTCGAAGCCTCGCTATTAATGCTTTCTTTTCTGAATTTTGTTTGCGTCTGAATATAACACTCGTCACAAACTCTAACCGAAGAATTGCTTTTAATTTCACGAATCAATAGATTATTTTGAGAACAATTGCCGCAAACAACTCGACCGCAACGTCTGCAGTGATGTCTTCTATTTAACTGTCAATTCATTTGAAACATTTTAATAGTATTGAAATCAAAGCAAATAAATGAGAGGACATACCATTGAAAACGTTTCGAACTTACAGAGCATACAATGGGTTACATTAGAGTCGGGTATCCACTGGTCTTTAGTTGGGATATACTCTGGCATTGAAAATAATTTAGGAGTAGAGCTCTTCGTCTCCATAAAAGACGATGAAATCAAAGTGGCGTCAGATATGACTAAAATCAAAGTTAAGATTTAAAGAACAAAATCTCTTTCAGACGGAATCATAACAAACCTGAAGTTCCAGCGGAAGGGATGTCATAGATTTGGATCTCAACCGCCTTTTGTGCGTACGATTCGATCAGATAATCGAAGTTCAATATCTTAACGGCTTCCTCGAGAGCCTCGTATTCGATATTCATTAGCATCTGTTCGACAATAAGCAGTGGTTTCGATATTATATTTATGTAATTGTTTTGTAATTTCGGATCCAATCCTTTAATCAGTTTAATGCCAAGAATATAATTGTTGTAAAAGACAATCATTTCTTCATTCAATTGACTTTTGAAGTGTTTTAATATGAATTCAATTAAGAAGAGTCTTAAATCGAAATTCAGGACCAGATTCAAGAGTTTTCCGATGAGAGACAAAGCGTTGACTTCGAGTGTGTCTGACGTTAACAAGAGTTGAGTCAAAGACGACAAATCGTTTTGTTGACAATAGGAGAGCACAAGTAACTCAAACTGTAAGTCAGAAGTGTCTGTTTCCCAGCCCTGGATTTTAAACCAGTCGACAGCCATCGGGTACTTCTTTTTGGTCTTAATTATGGTCAGAATATCGACACCTTTGAGGTCATGTTTAGCGTCTTTCCAGGAGTGAAGTCCAGTCAAGTGACCAATATTTGAGTAGAACTCGATTTCATTCACTTTTGATATGAGTTTTGTTTTGAGAGCACTTATGTCTTGAGCCGGACTCTCATCGGATAGACTTGAGAGACAGCACTTAAGGGTTCGGATGGCAGTGAAGTCTACTTCAAATTCATTGGAGACTTCAATCAACTCAATAACGACATCACATTTAGTGTTGGGGTCGTCAACGATCTGAAGGGCGTACTTCACGTCCTGTTGTTCCAGAGCTAAACGCGAAAGAATGGCGTTTCGGAGGGTTTTGAACGAAGAATCGCTTGAAATAAACGAAGAGTTGGAAGTGTTTATGATCTGAATATATTGGAACAGATCATAGATCTCGAGAAGACTCCCTTTAATGGCGTAATGTTCTAAAGTCTTAATCACAATACTATTCCCCGAAACAATTCGCGGCCAAAAGGCGAGGGATAGCACTGATGTCTGATCCACTCCTGGAGTCGAACCAAACTTTGATTTAATGATTTCAACCCATTTCTGAAGCGGAGAATTGGATTTAAATTTTAAATCGGATTCAATTCTGAGCTCTTCCTTCACGAGACGCAAAATTTTCATAATTTCAACCAAAAGAGGACTTCGAGAATAGAAATAATTTATTAAATCAATGTTTCGAACCCTTTGGTCAATAAACGACTGGTTTTGAGAGTCGGTGTCGTCTTCGAAGTGGTTTTGAATCATATGTGACTCCAAATCGGGGTTCGAGTATTTCACTCCTCTTAAGTGAGTCTCAATGATCTCACATAAGGACGGGTGACACGATTCAGTCAAAACAAACTCATTTATTGAACAGTCATTTTGCAAATGTGACGGTATTTTCGGGCACAGGACTGAACATAAAGTTCCGATCAAATCGACTTTCATTTCTTTTGCGAAGTCGTCCACAAATTTAGGAGATATGCCGTCCTTTAAGACCATTGAGCAGAGAATGGCTGACGGACTCTGTTGTAAGATTGAGAAATAAGAGGAGTCACTGAATCCAAAACTAGATGTGTGACTGTTTTTGCGGCACTCATTCAGAGCTCTGCTAACTTTGCGGACGTAATAAAACAAAACTTTCAAATATTGATATTTGCCATCAGAACAGAACCGAAGAAGTCTTTCAAAATAAACATTCGTTCGTTTCATGTTTTTAATCGAATCCATGGATGGCTTAAGAGGTGAAGAAAGAGATGTCTCGAAGTCGTCCTTGGATTCCAATTGAGTCAAATGTTTGTTAAGATCTTCGAAATGGATTTTCAGTTGTTTTTCGTTAGTCTTTTGTTCCCTAAAAGCCTTTGAATCCCAAAAGTTTTCTTTTTCTACGAATTGTGTCAACAGTTGTGCAAAAGATATCGATTTGTTGTCGTATTCTTTGGACAAATCGCAAATCATTGAACGGATTTTGATTAGAAGTGAATTGACTTTTTCGGAAAAACATTCGCTATTCTTCTGGTTCTCAAGAATCGAATTCAATATTATTTCAGAGATTTCTATCGAAGGACTGGTAGTCAGAGCGAAGTCAACTACGAGTGAGTTCTTTGTCCGATCGCTAACATCCAAATCGATGACAAATTCATTAATAAGTGACTGTATTTGTGTGGCGTTAAGACCTGTGGCCGCGATTTCGCCCATTTTCGATGAATTGAGAGACTTTTGAGGAGCGATCATTGACCTCAACTTTGCTGTCAATTCTCTCCATTTGCAGATAATTTCGAGTTCACGAACTTCTTTGCTGTTTTTCAAAGGATGTTCAAACAGTTTGACCACTTGTTTGGCTCTTTCTATCTGTCCCTCGAGTAGGGAATACCTCATCAATTGTTTAGGAGAGGCTAACATACAGGATATGAGAGACGAAAATATCTCATTCGTCGGACTCTTTTCATTATCACTGCTCTGGAAACTAAAACTTCTTGAGTACTCCTTTTCGTCTAAAATGTCTTCGTTTTCGTTCTCATCGGAAGAGTCAATACTTTCGGACTTTTTCTTGTTTTGGTTTAAAATATTTTTATTAAACGCCGGTTCGATGACGTCATACCTCCACTGGCCTTCGCTCACGTATTTCATGAGTGTCTCCAATCGTATCTTACATTCAGACAAGTCTTTTATCGATGAATTCAATTCAATTCTCGGCATTTCTGGTGTCTTCTTGTAATTATATGCGAAGAGCGCCGCCTGACTGTCGATTATGATGTCCTTCAGAAGTGACAATATTTGAGGAACGAGTGAATTGGGACACAAGAAATATGGAGTTCCCGAATGAATATTTGATGTGAGACTGAAATCAGTGGCACTCGTTTGGCCAAAATCTTTACTAACATTATTCTCTTCGGTGTCGTCTTCTTCGTCGGTCTCGTTGTCTATCAATTCGTTTTGAGTCAAAAACAAAAGACTGAAAATATTTTCGAGTATTTCTACGCGAAAAGTCATCGGAAATATCTTTTTCAAGAGAAACGCTATCTGTTCCTCATAGCTATCGGTGTCCGACAATATGATCCACATTATGGTTAGCCTTATGGCAAGAAATCCCCTGTAAATCATTAGTTCGCTTTCGTCGCACTCTGACAGCAATCGACTCATATCTTCGACTAAACTCTCGTTGTTTTCATTTTTATTACTAAGAAATCCATTTTCGAAGAGTATTTTGAGGGGAGAGTTCCCCAGAAATACAGATCGAAATATTGCCAAATGAGAGTGAATTGCATTTGTATTGCTTTTGAGATCCATTCGAGTTATACACCATTTGGTGAAGTTTATCACAAATCTCAACCTCTTAACCAAAGATCTGATGAATGGATCGGTTTTACAAAAGTTTTGTATCTCTTCGCAATCGAAGACTAGTTTTTCGATATCCCTCTCAATTCGTTGAAAGGTTTCGACTTTAAGATCACTTTTATGTAATCCATAGATCAGGAAAAAGAGGCGCTGTTTTGGCTTCAAATCAAAGCCAACCTTTTCGTCGTCGAGTAGTTCAACAATAAAATGTTTTTTATGATTTGCGGCCAAAAGGAAACACTCCTTGGAATCGAAGCGATGTTTTTCGCAATCGTATAAAACTTTTTGACTCTTTTGTCGTCTGATGTCTGATATCTTTTGGATGAGTTTCGGGGTTCGTCTTAAGAGAACACTTTTGTAGAGAAGAAACTCATTTTCTTCGTCACCACTGAACTGATCGCAAACTTCTTCAAGAAGTGCAACATTTCTATCGATTTCCTGATCGGGAAATACAGTCAATAAGTTTAATACAAGAGTTTTGTTGTCGTTCTTCAAGGCGTGGATCAAAGACTGGGAGTAAATGAAATTAAAACTATTTTTGTCTTCAAATAAATCTATTAATAAATTCGCGACTTTTGGTTCACTTAATATCAAATTTTTCAAAACTATTATCACTTTATCGTCGATTGGATCACAAGATCTGAGTTTAGAGACATTTTGCAGATCTTTGGTCTGCTTTGGACTGACATCGAAGTGATTCCTCAAAAGCAGATCTAATTCAAGAGCTCTTCTGTCGATGGAATCATCGAATTTGTATCTTCGGATCAATTGGTATATAAACCAAATGTTTTGGTTTTCATAATTTTGTTTAAAACATTTCAACAGAAACTCCGAAACCTTTTTCTGATTTTCCCGATAATTGTATCCATTTATGTCATAATAAATGATATATTTATTAAACAAGACTTCTATCAAAGCCTCACATAATTCAAATTTAGACACTTCTGCAGACAATTCAATTTGAGACCACAAATAATCTTCTGCTGATAACTCTTCGGATGTCAGAAAAGACAAGTCGTCTTCCGTTATCTCGAATCGGTTTACGACTGAAGACATTTTCAACTCAAAAGATAAGACTTTAAGTCAAAAGAAATATTTAAATAAAAATCAGTTTTTTTGCATTTTTTAAGAGAAAAAACAAAATATGATTAAATAGTTTCACAATCGATAGGAATAAAAGAGAGTATCAGATATCAGATCAGTTGCTATGAAGACACCCTCTCTTTGATTGTATTTAAAGCGATAACAAAATCAAATAAAAGTCATTTAAAAGACACAAAATTCACATTAATTTCAGTGTTTATCAAATGTTTATCAAAACAAATAGTGTTTTGAAAAGTTTGACTCTAAAAGTATTTCGCAATCAATGCATTGGTTTGGAGTTATTCGTAAACAACGTTTAATATAAACGAAAGGTTTGTTTCCCTTTTGTTTTGTTTCAAATCAATTGAAATCAAATTTCAAAACGTTTTTGACTTTTAGTCGATTTTGCATTTGTTTTGTTCAATGAGTGATGTTTTGAATCTACTCTTAATTTATGGTTTAATTAGACTTTGATTTAAAAGACAATCAATTGATAGTCACTATCGATGGCTCCCGTCATCCAAAGTGCGGTAAAACAGGAGCGACCAAAACGACCGACAGAACGAAGGTTTCGATATTTTCCACAATTTCTTTGATTTTTTAAAATTTTTGAAATGTTTTGAAAAAATTATTTGATTTAACATTAAATCTGATCCGTCTTCAGGTCAGACCTCATCTGTCGCGTCAAGTATTGCAATAGTCTTCCGGATATACCATTTGATCCAAAATTCATTACATATCCGTTTGAAACGAATCGGTATTTATCTTAAGACTTAATTTTGTTTGAGTTGACCACTAATTGTCTGTTAATTGTGTCCACAGTTTTGTGTCATACAAACCGACATCACTCGAGAAGAACTATAAACACGATTTGCTTACAGAACATGATTTGGGGGTTACTATAGATCTGATAAATCCGGAGACATATATTCCTCCACCAAATTCTGATGCGACTAAACTCGCAGAAGAAGATGAAAAACTTCTGGAGGAGGAGATGGCGACCCCCGCAGACTCCCGGCGCTCGCGCTGTCACAACAAAACCATTACATGGCTTAAGAAGACTGAATACATTTCGACTGAATTCAACCGATACGGCGCCAGTAGTGACAAAACGGAGACAAAGTATTATCTCTTTTTCTCTTTGATTTTCGTCTGATTTTTAATTTATTGTCTGAACTCAGAGTCGGATATAATGTTAAGAAAAAGATGAAAGAAGAGACACTATATCTCGACCGCGACTCACAGATAGTGGCCATCAATAAGACATTCGAAGCGGCGCTGAAACCCATTACCGAACATCCGGGCAAACCGGGCGTCACTCCCGTAGAAATATTACCCGTTTATCCGGATTTCAATCTATGGAAATACCCGTTCGCTCAGGTTATGTTCGACGCAGACCCGGCGCCGATCACCAAAATGGAAGAGATGTCTCAGGCGATGATCAGAGGAGTTATGGACGAAAGTGGGGAACAATTCGTCGCTTACTTTCTTCCAACTGAAGACACGATCAACAAAAGGAAAATCGATGAACTCGAGGGTCGGGAGTACGGGGACGGAGAGGAATACGAATACGTTATGGCCCGGGAGTACAACTGGAATGTCAAGAATAAGGCCACTAAAGGATACGAAGAGAACTATTTCTTCGTTTGGAGGGACGACTGCATCGCTTATAATGAATTGGAAACAAGAGTTCGTTTGAGTAAACGCCGTATTAAACAGGGGTCGGCTCCCAATAACTCTAAACTAGTGGTCAAACACCGGGCACTCAATGAACAGGAATTCAAAACACAAGACATTCGAATGACTCAATTGGAACCACCGCAAGAAGAAGAGGAACCACCGGTCGTTAACAATGCTCCGAATGAGACACTAAACCAGACCATCGAAGGAGAGACCGAAGACCCAGAAAAAGATAAACCAAAGATTGCAAACCAGAAGTCGAGCGCCAGTGAGAAGTCTTCGTCATCTTCTTCGTCGGCTTCGTCTTCATCTTCAGAATCGTCTGACTCTTCGTCTTCGAGTGAAAGCGATAGCGATGAGGAGGCGGCCGCCCGACGCAAAAAGACCAAACAGGACGCCGCAGCCATCTTCGGCAGTGGCAGCGACAGCGAGTGAATCATACCATCAATTCATTGATTGATAACTATTTTTGTCTTTTATTGAGATATCGATTGATTCATAAAATATTTACATTTTATAACATTTTGTTCTTTTGTTTTAAATTAAAATAAAAAATGTTTTCATTTATTGTATCGACGATTGAGTTCTAAATTATTTTGTTTTTGATATCGTGTTTCTGAACAGAATTGAGACAATAATTATATAAAACTTTTAAATAATTGAATAAACATTTATTTAATACTCACTGAAGGCTTGTCTTTTGTCCTCCGGTCAGAATAACATAAGGTGTTTGTAGTTCTTTCTGTCTGTCGGTTAACATCTTTAATGTGTTGAGAGGAGTGTCCGTTGAACTCATTTGTCGTAATTTCTATTTAAAACAAAATCAAATCAAAAGTCAATAAAATATTTTGATAAGAAATGAGAGGACATACACTCTCCTGATCCTTCTTTTTCATCCTTTTGTCGATTTTGTTCTTCGAGGGACCCTTTCCGTGGAATTTATGCGATAAATACCTGAAGGCCTCCTTCTGGTCGAGAACTCTTCCCTTTTCGTCGACGTAATCCAATTTGATGTCTGGTCTGTAGTCATATTTTTCTCTGAACTCAGATACCGGTCCATTATAGCGCTCCCGGCGACCGATTTTATCGTCTTCGCTGTTATTCAAAAGTAAAACCATTAAAACAAATGAATATTTAGTTTAAAAGTGAAGACTCACTAAAATTTCTCTTCGATTGTATAGGACTGGGCCTCGAGAGCGCTCTGACGGGTAGCCCCACCGGCTTTCTTCACTTCTTTGTCGAGATATCCTTTTTTCATAGCGAGTTGTAGAGCGCCCGCCAAACCTCTGCTCACATCAGGTTCTTCTTCAAGAATGGGTTGGCCTTCAGTATCATCTAAATTGTCGGGAACCTCATCCTCCTGGACATCCACTTCATTCCATTGGCCTCTATTTGGTTCGGAGTCATCCATTTTTTCGCTTTCAATGATGTCTTCGTCCTTCTCCATGAGCTGTGGCTCATCATCTCTATTACCGGCCAAACCATAGGTCGGAATATCCCCTAAATTGCGACAAAACTCTGCCGTAGAGTTCAGAATAATGTTATTCGAAACGAATGAATTGGAATCATTTGAATCCTGGTCTTCATTATGAAATGTTTTTACAGTTTTGGCCACTTTTGCGATACTGGCGGCACCGGTAGAGGTCTCCAAGTTTTCCCTACTCTTCAATTTGCGCGCCTTATGTAAAGCCATTTGAAGTTCTTTGTCGGCCTCGTCTTCCTCTAAGACAACTCCACTCAAGTCCTGTTCTCTTGGATCAAATATCTCTGCCGTTTCTTCCAAACTCTTTAACACGACTTTTGGTTTCAAATGTTTTTCTAATCGAAGGGGAGCTTCCATTTCATCGATTGGTTCCTCTTTTATAGCGGTTTCTTCTTTGGCTCCTTTTTTGTGACCTTTTCTGGAGCCGTGATCTGAGCTGGAGGTCAAATCTGAGACAACATCCATATCATTGTCGACGTCTTTATTTTTTTTGCGCAAAATTTTTCGGACGTTTTTGGGTTTTTTAAATTTAGTCATTTCTTGTTCGGTGTAGTACTCAGTCGCCAATTGAGGCTTTGGTGTAAACAATGAGATCCTTCCCTCTTCTTGTTTCAGTTTCATTCGAATCATTTCGATTTCCTTCTCTTTGTCGGCGACACTGAATCCAAGTTTGAATGAGTCCTTCTTCGGGCCCTCAATCTCTTCGTCGTATTTGGATAGCAATGACTTCTTCTTAAGAATTCCGAATTCATCGAACTCTGGCTCATCGTATGGCTTATATTCGGGTCGTTTTAACTTATTCTCGACGTTCTGTTTGGCCTTTTCTTCATCCAATAGATCCACGTTAACCAACACATCGTCCTCTTCGTTGAGGACATCCTTGTCTTTAAGAGTTAACACCATTTGATGTCCTTCTTTGAACTCTTCTGTCTTATGTCCAACAGTCAAACCCCTGAGATCTTTGGCTGAATAGGCCTTCGCTTTCTTTTTGTTGATATCGTCGTCAATGAGAGACGAGACGCCAAACTCGTCGTCCATTTCCTGTAATAGTTGTTCCCTTTTGTGAGCCCTCGCCCTCTCCTCTTCTATTTGTTTATTTTTGAGAACCCATTTGGAGACGTCTTCCTCTTCGCTGTCGCTTTCGGCCAAACCTTTGATTCGTTTGAGTTTTTCTAATATTTTTCGTTTATTTCTTTGGGTTTCAATCCTTTCCTTAATCTTTTGTGACTCAAGTTTTTCGCTAATATTCTCTGTTTTGACAAATATTTCGTTGACATCGGATCCCAACTTTGGTTTGTCTTCGCTATCATTTGTCTCCAATGGCTTTAAACCCAATTTTGCCCTCAATTTACTGATAAACAAAACAATAAAACAATTAGATATCGATTTAAAAGATATTAAAACAATAAATACTTCGTCTCTTCGACAGAAAGCGATTCAGTATTTGATCCCTCGATTCGGACCTCATCTGAAAATCAAAGAAGTGATTAAAATGATGTCAAATGAGTGTCAGTTGATGTCAAACCTTCTCTATTTTGTTGACCATCTCTTCGATTAGTTCTGTCGCTCTCTTCAGAACTCTTTTGATCTAATTTTACAGTTTTATTGACTGAAGAGTTACTAGTTTTTGAGACATCCTTTACCTTAACTTTTTTGTCAGGCCTTCGGTCAGCCCTTTCCTCAACCCTTTCGGGACTTTCGGTCTTTTGTCTCTTTCTTGAACCAGAAGTCGGGTCTTTGTCTTTGAGGCGATGACTCGACCGGTGACTCGTCTTTTCATATTTGTCTGATTTCTCCTTCGACTTAGATCTGGAACGAGACCTGTGTTTGTCTTTAGGATCCCTTTCCTTCTCTCTGTGTTTTCTCGAAGAACCCATCGATTGGCGAATAATTCAAATCAATTGAAAACAAAATCAATAATAAAATCGGAGAAAACGAGTCGTCTTTTGAACGACTATTTGATTAAAAACACACAAAAGACGTATCGAAACGATTGAGGAATCACTTCATGACTCCACTCATGTATTCATTGATTACTTCAATTGTATTTCCATTGCATTTAAGTCCCAGTCGTCTCTCTTTGTAACGTTGTTTTTGAATTAAATATAAAATGAAATGAAGAGAAATAATGTGTCGATAGATGTCGTGATTGAAGTAATAGTCTGTATGTCATATGTCTGACAAACACATGATTTTTAAAAACATTTGAAATATTTTTTCAGACTATCATTTGTTTTGATCTGATTTTCAAATTATTTATTTTTAATTAAAATCAAATTATTTGTCGAAATGTTTAACAAATTGTTTAGAAATAAATTGATTTCTAACGTAAACATGATTTTGAAGAAGCCTTCAATTGATTGTCAAAAACATTTTAATTCTTCGAGTTCTTGGAATCCTTCTTCAGTTCAATCTTTTTTGGTACCGATAGTCGTGGAACAGACCGGAAGAGGAGAGCGTTCTTATGATATATACTCTCGTCTACTGAAAGAGCGTATCATTTGTCTGATGGGACCGATTGACGACAACATGTCATCACTAGTTGTGGCACAACTGCTGTTCCTTCAGTCGGAAAGCGCCAAAAAGCCGATCCATATGTACATCAATAGTCCGGGAGGTGTCGTCACCTCAGGTCTGGCCATTTACGACACAATGCAATACATTTTGCCGCCGATTGCCACGTGGTGTGTGGGTCAGGCCTGCTCTATGGCCAGTCTCCTCCTCTGTTCCGGTGAGCCATCGATGAGACACTCTCTGCCGAACTCAAGAATAATGATTCATCAGCCGTCGGGACAGGCGTCGGGTCAGGCGACAGATATTCGTATTCACGCGGAAGAGATCCTTTTGCTTAAGAAACGAATCAATGCTTTGTATCAAAAACATACGAAACTCCCGATCGAAACAATTGAGGAAAGTATGGAAAGGGATCGCTTCATGAGTCCAGAAGAGGCTAAGAAATTGGGTTTCATTGACAACGTTCTCGAAAAGCCTCCTCTCGTTAATGAATCCAATGATAAATAATTTCTTTAGAATTAGTTTTTAACTCAATTTAACTTTCGATAGACTTTTGTCAATAAAAATGTCTAAAAAATGTCTAAATTTTATATTAAAAATATTTTTATTTCTTTTCTCTAATCGATTATTCTCTTTGATAAAAGAATTGAAGTTTGTGACCAAATGATGACCATGTGGATTAACATGTTCAAATTGTTAACATTTGTTAATAATTGTTTTAGAGGAACGACATCTTCGATAAAGTGGTCAAAGTGTTAGGGAATGTTGAATGTTGTTTAGGTTTGGAAATACATAAACTAATTGAGAATTACTGCAAATTCTTACATTGAATTCCATTGAATTTTATTTGAAAACAAATGAATTGAATAAAAAATTTTTAAAAATATAAAAATACATAAAAATCACATTTAATCAAAGCATTGAAATAAAGTGAGAATTGAATAAATGGTTGATTGGATCAGAATATGTGATTCAGACGTTAATCCAAATCGTAATAAACGCCAGACATAAGGAGAGACTACCGAATGACTTGAGATCGACTACTCCGCAAGTATGTGGACTCGTATCGGGATCTTTAGGGAGTGGGGTCTCATTAGGGTCTGTGCCATTAGGTGCAGAGTCTGTGCCTTTAGGTGCAGAGTCTGTGCCATTCCATCCAGGCAATGGAGTCCAATCGCAATTCGTATATTCGGCAAATTTACTACAATTACCCGGAGTCTGCACAAAACCATGTTTTATGTGTGGTTTGCAACTATCCGGCGTCAAGTCAATGAACCCAATCTCTTTACATTTGGGATGTATTACTTTCGTGCCTTCGGATACTATCGGAGGCATAGGTTTACTGCACTTTTGAGACTGTGGACCAAATAAGAGATTTAAATTTGTATACCCGTCCCTACAAACAAAATAAATACCATTTTGATTTGGATACACTGCATATCTAATATATTGCAACAGATCTTTTGCTGTAAATCTTTAAGAGTGTTATTCTTAAAGTGGTCGGCAGTGGTTTCCCATTTATAATTGACACAATTGACGAGTGTTTGGTTGAAATTTTCTGAATTCAATTGATTGCATTCAAAAGAGTTTGCATCCGATGGCGTCAACCAAACCAAAAGAAAAGCAATTATCCAAAACTTCATCACTTTTTCTTTGATTTTCTTAGAAATCGATTGAATTAAACGTAAAGTGATGTAAAGCTAAAGACTTTTTGAGAGAAATTCAAATTCTATTCCAATTGTTTTCTATATCTTTTGAAATCAACGATTCAATTGTTGAGTCTTTCCATTGAGAAGTATCGCGCGATCGGCAAAACGGGAGTAATCTATCAAATATCAAGATATCATATCTTTATATGAATATGAATTCTCTGTAGCTTTTAATTTGAAAGAAATTCAGATTTAATTTAAAACAATTTAAGATATCTTTTATTTGAGTTCTGTTTTATGTGAGAAAATATTTAATTTTGATTCACTAATAATTTGTTTGAAAACTTGGAATAAATGAAAACAATTGAAGGCTTTTATCCTAAATTTGATTGAAGTGTTTGTTCGGCAAACTTTGTATTAGTATTTGATGTCTTCGTCGTATATATCGCTAATTAAATGAGTCTCAAAAAACCAAGTCTTTGATTATTTGAATATTTGATGAAATTCACGAATCATAACCATGTTTAAATTGTTCACTATTTATTAGACCGTTAGAGGAACGACATCTTCGACTTCTTATTGGACTCAAGTTAAGGAATAGTTGTTGAGGTCTCGAAGTATATAAAACAATTAGCAATTACTACAAATGTCTTACATTTCTATTGAATTTTTAAGAATTTTATTTATATTTTATTTGAAAACAAATGAATTTAATAAAAACTTTTCAAAAATATAAAAATACATTAAAATTACATTTAGTGAAAGCATTGAAATAAAGTGAGAATTTAATAAATGGTTGATTGGATCAGAACTTGTGATTCAGACGTTAATCCCAATCGTAATAATAAACGCCAGACATAAGGAAAGACTACCGAATGACTTCAGATCGATTACTCCTCCCGTATGTGGAGTCGTATCGGGATCTTTGGGGAGTGGGGTCTCATTAGGGTCTGTGCCATTAGGTGCAGAATCTGAGCCTTTAGGTGCAGAGTCTGTACCATTCGGACTTGTTTTGTCAGATTGGTCCCATCCAGGTAATGTGGTCCAATCGCAATTCATATATGGGGCGTATAGGGGACAAGGGCCGTGAGTCGGATCGAAACCATGTAATATGTGTGGTTTGCAAGCCTTGGGTGTGACGTCAACGAACCCTTTAGTCTTGCATTCGGCCAAACTATCTTTCATTACGGACTGAGGCCCAGGTTTACCGCACTTTTGAGACTGTGGACAAAATATAAGATTAAAAGTTGTATACCCGTCCCCACAAACAAAATAATACCATTTTGATTTGGATACACTGTATATCCAAATGATTACAACACTTTTGATGCGATTTATCGGTTCCAGGGTTAGACCATTTCTCTTTGATACATATATTGAAGGTTCGGTTGAAAGTTATTGAATACAATTGATTGCATTCAAAAGACTCTGCATCCGATAGCGTCGACCAAAGAAAGACCATAAGAAAAGCCGCAATTATCCAAAAATTCATTACTTTTTATTTGAAATTTTCTTTGAAATTAATTGAATTAAACGTAAAGTGATGTAAAGCTAAAGACTTTTTAAAAGAAATTCAAATATTATTTGAATTGTTTTCGATATCATTTGAAATCAATGATTCAATTGTTGATTATTTCCATTGTATTCCGCGATCGGCAAACCCGTAATGTATCAAATATCAAGATATGATATCTTTATATGAATTTATTTATAGTTTAATTTGAGAGAAATTCATATTTAATTTAAAACAATTTAAGAGCATTTATATGAGTTCTGTTTTATGTGAGAAAATATTTAGTTTTGATTCACTAATAAATCGGTTGAAAACTTGGAATAAATGAAAACAATTGAGGCTTTTATCCTAATTTTGATTGAAGTGTTTGTTCGGCAAACTTTGTATTAGTATTTGATGTCTTCACCGCATATATCGGTAAATAAGAGAGAGTCTCACAAAACCTATTATTTGATTCGATTTGTAAGAAGACATCATTAGTGAAGAGTTTGTCGTTTTTGGCCAAAACTCTGTTTGTCTCACTATTTCTCAGTTGACTAACAGTGGCTATAATTTGGGTCTCAATCACCATAAGAACCAACTATTAAACAAGAAATCACTTCTTTCCGATGCTTTTGGCAGAAGAGAGTCAACCAAAAGCTTTGCCAATAATATTGATTTCCTCGTTAAGGGACTCATAGCTCACCAATTATTATATGAATCATAGACTCAATTCTGACTGTCTTTCAATTCAAACCAATTATGACATGTTTTAGACATTTAATGATTAGAATAAGTATTTCTGATTTGAGACAAAACTTTTTTCAACAAACAAAGTCTGACTCACAATGTATTCAATGATTGAATTTTTGATTAATTGATTCGACTCTTGAAAACACAACTGAAGCCATCGATTATTATAATAATGTGTTTTCAGTGGAAAAACTTTTGATTAATTTATTATAATATCGTTTATTATTTACTAAATAATAGATAAATAGTTAACTGAAAATATGGTTGAAATAAATCAGTTTTTCTGCTTATGTTGGGTCACGACTCGACAAAAGTCACAAAAGATGTACAACACGTCCCAAAGGCTATAATTAAGGCGAACAAAGCTTTAGGATGGAGTGCCTTACGGTAGGACTGGTAGCAAATGTTAGGGCCAGTTGTGTATCATTTAATGGTTAACGAACGAAGTAATGGTCATTCATTCATATTCTTAAATAATTATAGTGTCGGTCCTAAAGGATCAAAAGCCTATACAACATTTGTGCCCAAACCATACATACCGTTCATACCATACATACCATTCGCTTTTGCGAGTCTATAGTTTGAGCACTTTATCCGCACATTTGCCTGAATATTGCACACCATATAAATCACAATATGACTGAACTGTTCGCTAACAACCAAACAGTGTTTCATATTTTTCTCACTTAAATAAATAAACCGAAAAATTATTTATTTAATAATGAGATACAGTTCTGACTCTTTACGACTCTTTTTGCGACAAATACACCAAATATAGCCTTAATTGAGAAAAGTTGAGAAAAAGTTCAATAATTGGGTTAATTGTTTGCTAAACACGTTCGCCAAAGCGGTGAACCGATATAACGACGACCCGTTCCGCGCATATATGCAACCATTCAATACAATCATTGTACAGACATGATTAAGACATGACCAAGATAGAATTCATACAATTGAATTGATGTGAATTTGACTTTCACTTTGCTATCGCATACATTGATTGAAGGAAACGAAAATCAATTCATTTGTTCTCTCTTTTCATCTTTTGATAACTTTATGCGAAGATTAATCAAAATTCCAATATTTTCGATGTAATTGTTCGATAAGTTATCTTGTCAATTCATCATAGATTACAATAATTTCATATGTTAAGAATTTTCTTGAACAATTTTATAACTTTCAACTATTACATACAATTACATGCACTGCAACATGCAATTGACAAATTTATCTAGGTGGTCAAACATAAAATGACTAATAAATACAATTTATCAAACGATTTTTGAGACCACCTTGATCGTATTCTATCATATAATTCAGAGTTGTGAAAGATATTGGTTGAGGTCTTCCTTTTCAATATATTTGAGGCAAAAGTATTGAAAATCAGTGGATTCGTGACTGGAATACAATTTTGAATAACTCTTGACTTGATTTGTCAAACCATTTAAAAGCACTGAATTTTTTTTTCAACAGTTAATCGACTCCAGGGATGAGATCATGAAATCAAGTGAACGAATCAGTGAATGAAAGGCCACTCTTTTGAGAGTTCATTAAAAGTGACAGATTTTTAACAAAATATAAATGATTTTCTTCGCCTTAATTCACACGAATATAAAAACGTATTTAAAGAAATAAATTACTTTTCATATATTATTCTGTGCTTTCAATTAATTAAATTTAAGTCTTATTTTTTGTGAATCCAAATTGAATTTTAACAATAAATTTAGACTATTTTCAAGTGTCTCATTCAGATCAATGAGACCATTGAGATTTATCAAAGTTATCAGGGACAGTAATCAAAGTATTGCTATTATAGAGCACGTGACACATCAACTAATAAACGTTGAAACTTATGGACAAAATCAGATGATATTCATAATAGGAAAACAGTATTGACTCGATGTTGAGCATCAGATTGTGGCCCTCATTTGTCGGCCCTTTGCCTCTTTTCTGTGGGAAAATATAGCTCACCCCTGGGATTAGCGCCACTCTAAACTATGATGTGTCTGCGCTTATGGTGTGCTCTCTGGCTGTGCCTCGAATGCGGTAATTTACTCCTCTCTTTTGTGGTGATTAGCATCTCATGAATCTCATACTCATAGCTATGGCTCCGATTCCTTATTATTATTATTGCGATTATATTTATGTGTTGTTAGTCCACAACCAAATATATAGTAACAGCGGGTGTCCGCTCTTTTAGGACTCTCTCTTCCGATTGACTATATATACGACTATTGATTAGATTCACTTATATTCACTTTATATTCATTTACCAGTTTTTCCCAATTATTTATTTATTACTACAAATTGTATGCAATCCTATTGTTATCACAAGTGATGTCAAAATCTATTTTGAAATTTAAATCACTCTAAGAATTGGAATAACTTGAAAAAAATTTGTTCAATCTAGATACTTTTGTGCAAACACTCGAATTTTTATTATTAAAAAATATATAATAAAAGATATTAAGTTTTTTAGGGGTTAGACATTAGCCAATAGACGAGAAGAAATTTGATTGAAATTATTAATTATGTTTCAAATAAAACATTTTATTGAATATAATATTTTGAGAATTATTATTAAATTGAATTTTTTTTCGATCGGAAAATAGATATAAAACAAAATATCGGGTAATAATTGAATGGAGAGTTTGGCTCAGATTTGAGGTTTGCTTTGATATTTGATCTCTTGTTTTGAGAATTACCTGAGAATCAAATTACCCAAAACTAATCATAAAAGTTTAGACAACAAGAGATATCAGATTATTAAGGCATATATTGACGTATAAAATGATATATTTAATCAATAATACGGCTTCAGTCACACAAAGATTTATTTTCACCCAAAATGAGATAAATAATGATTTTTTGTTCATAACGTTAGTCAACGAAAATTCTTGTGACGAATGAATTATTATTACTATAATATTATTATAGTTAACGATAGAAAAGTTTTGCCGTTTTTTAAGATCAAAATTATAAGTTTGTCTGTCAGTGAAAAACGAGGTTTTCATTTGGGCTCACAGTCTTCTGGAGCGGAGGAGAGGTATTAAACAATAAACTCATTGGAGTGCAGTTCTCATTCATCCGATTAAATCCAATAATAATAGGACTCTATCTTTGATATATGCGATCAAATATTTTGCTTCAAACACAATGTTTTGTTATGTCTTTATATTTAGCGAACAATATATGCATCAAAATTACAGTTAATGTTGGCTTTGAATTAAACTCAAATAATACTTCACTTTAAGGGTACGACAAATATGTTGTGCAGTTTATTGTCTGTGATTTTAGTCAGTCTCTCTCTATTGAGTGGTACCAGAGCTCAAGGCATCACTTGGATGACATGATTGTGTGAGTCTTTGCCATCACTTTCTCATAGATTATAACATATATTGGAGACCAATAACAAGAGTAGGTCTGCACTCGAAAAATCGCGAGACTTTCTCCTGCAGTCCACGTGTCTGGTCTGGTCCTCTCTGACAAGTCGTGTGTCTCTACATAGCAATCAACAGTTGATGGAACGGATGCTACAAATTTTCCGATTCAGTTCAGTCATTCTCTTGATGTGTGTGCTCTCCACTGCTATCCAGTGCTCTCATCAATGGATGAATGCCTGAGCGCTTGTTTATGATTTCAATATTGAGCCTAAAATTGTTAATATTATTGGAATAACAACGCTTCCAATCAATGGTCTCCTCTGGAACTCTCATTCATTTAATGGTGAGGGCATGTAATTAGCACTAAACTTAGTCTGCTCTAGCATTGGCACCGACTGCTCTCCATTCATATTCTATATTATTATTTGAATTAGAAATAAATTATCGTATTATAGCTCTACTAATGAGAGCTTTTCTCTTATTATTAGACTATTATTAATATATTGCTATTAATTCGTTAGACTTAACGATCATTTAATACAATATACTCTTTGCTGTGAAAATACATATTGAGATGACTTACAATAGTTTTCATACAATAATTGTTTTCGCTGTTCGTAAGCCTCTTATCTCTCATACGGTCCGCAAAACTAATATTTTTTAGAGAAGTAATTATTTCCGTTGCGATAAAAGTCTGACTCTAATAGGTTTGTAAAAGTGAACTGAAAGGCATCGGAGCTGTTGGTCCGCTCCGGTACTGTTGTTTTTGGTGTGGACTCACTGTTGTATACTGTTTACCATAATCACTAGTCTTGATAGTCTTGATCATCATATTTATTATTATGTGAACAAAAGTTGATGCTAATGAGGACTAACTTTTTTAAAGTGAGCCTCAAATCAAGTGAACCATTGAAGACCGACTGTGAGTTAGTCTAGCGCTGGTCTGCAGCACATATCAGAGTCGGGTGCAGAGCATGTGTGGCAAAAAATAATTATCAATTCAATGACTTCAGTCGACGACAGTCTAAATGTAATAATGAGTGGTTTGTTGAGCGCATCACTTCTTCTCAACTGAAAATACATATTATTTTATTATGTTTTTGATGGCTTCCAATGCAGGTGTGTCCGCACTCTCACCCGTCCCCGTCAGCCCTTATGTTGAACGCGTGCTCATCACTGAACCCACTGCTCAATGATTGCCATTAGCTTTCAGTAGCCCTTAAAACATATATTTTGTTATTTGCTGTTATTATTGCCAAACATTGTTAAACATTTAACTTAAAGCTTGTGTTGACTCAAAAGCTTTACCTAATGTTTAAATTTAAGCTATAATTTGCAATCGACTAAAAAACTTCGTGAGAAAGTGTGAAAACTTTTTTTTTAGGTGAGAGCTCTTATCAATGCTCAGAATATTTGGATAAAAGTTGAGAAACAAATTTTTCAAAGCCTTCAAAAAAAACAATCGAAACGAATATAAATCATTTTTATTCAGTTTATAGAACTATTATCTATTGATTGAACTTAACCTAGTTCAAAAATTAGAATTCTTTTGAAATAGCCTTGTCAAATTAGACGGCCTAGCCCAGTTTGTGGCTTCTCACCTGAGTGATTTTCAGTTTTCATTTGATATGGTTTAATACCATAATTGAAATGGAGATCATTATTGATATTATGTATATTTAGATGAATTATATAAAATAAATGTCGAACCATAAGAAATATGTATTCATATCTCCCCCCTCTTTGACGGGGTATTCATGGAGTAGAGACCACTTGGTCGGTGACATTAGGTATCGGTCGGATGACTTTACAGATGCTATCTTAATATGGCACAGGACTGGTCTTTATGTATCGCATTTGTACGCATTGTATGTTATGTATAAAACATATCTGAAATGCATTCAGTGTTGCACTAAAATATCATAATAGAAGAGTGTGTGACAAAAGACTGTGTGTGAAGACCCAGTTCTGTGTGTACTCTATGTAAGCATTTTATGAATAAATGCCTACTGTTTCCCACCATTTATGCCATATATCCCATAAAGAATTGACAATTCAGTACCGATCAGAATGTGTTGAACGGCAGCTGAACCTAATGTTTAGCTACGGTTACGGTTTAAAGCAATGGATTATTTGATTTCATATATTTCTGTTAAAATATACTTTCGGCTAATATCACAACCGTTTCATCAATAGTTTACATAACATCTATATTAAGATCATTTTGATGAGAGAGAGAGAGAGAGAGAGAGAGAGAGAGAGAGAGAGAGAGAGAGAGAGAGAGAGAGAGAACAAATTCATGTTTGATAAACATTATGAAAAAAAGACTAATTATTCAAAAATGTTAAACATTTTCTCTGAACTTTTGTTTATCTATACACTAGACTCGCATTTCTGTGCAATGTTTAGGTTTAACTTATTTTACGCCTTTTTGAAGTCATTTGAAGTGCGAGTTCTGTAATATATCTTCAAGTTTTGAATGTTTTTGTCGGTCTTTACATACATTGAAAACCACAAACTTTTGTAAGGCTTCCCATAGTTTGAGAGTTTGGACTGAGTTTTTAAAAATTGGTCGACATTTGCCAGAATATGTTGAGCTCTTTTGGTGTCAATATAATCATAACAGGAGTACAACTCGAGAGTAACGTTGAGAGTAATGGAGAGTATATTCTCTGGGATTCTATATTCACTGAGTCCTGAATAATCTCAAAGTGAAAGTCAAGTCAAGAATACATCAATCGATAAACACAACGAACACAACGACTGCCAACCAATGCATCGAAACGGATGAACAGCTGCCGAACTGACTCCGAGATCACAAATTCAAGATTCACTTCAAGACAAACAACACTTGTCTTTGAATTTTCAAAACTTTTATGACTTCTTTTGCATCAATAGAGCGGAGAAATTGGATTAAAATAAAAACAAATATTTTTTTGAAATTTTTTAGAGTTTTAGATATTTCTACAGAAAAGCAAAACTCAAACATTTGTTCAAAAACTTAACTGACATTTATTTCTTCAAATTTGTCGTAATTTTAAGTATTATTTAATTCAAAAAGTCTGAGAATTTAAAAAATTTATGTATTTTTAGTCATTAGTCATAAAAATGTTTATTTTTTGAGAAGAGTTTACAAAAAGCTCTCATTTAATGGAAACTTTGAAGTCAGGAAACTATTGACAAAATATTTTTGTTGTTTTCAATTCACTTGAATATAATGATAGGTCTTAACCATCAGTTCTAATGATTAAGAATTAAATGAAGAGATTTTAATCTCATTATCTTTCAATCAAATGTAATGTTGTCATGAAGTTTTCAAAAGTTATGATCTAGTTGAAATATTCCCCTCTTTTACTTTGAGACAAAAAACAAGTTTTAATTGATTTAAATATACTATTATTTGGTTTGAGGCCAACGAGAACTGAGTTGAAACCATTGAACCATTGAAGAGGAACTCAGAATAAATATAATTTAATTTAATTATTGTCTGAATAGGTCCTAAACAATAAGTTATTGCCATAAACTGCTTTATTTCAGTGAAATGTGATAAACAAGAGTAAAAACCATTAGACGAAAGACATTTGAGGAACAATTGACCAAAAATTTAGTTCAATTAATAATTATTTCGGTCATAGTTTTGAAGGCAGGCCTACACTCCACTCAGACTACACTTAAACTCAGCCGAAGAGGAAATTCGATAAATCAATGAAAAATAATATCGCACTCAGGGCTCAGTTCTGGGCTCTTAAACAATGCGTTACCACTGTTTTGAATGCTTTGATAAACCAATTCTTTTAATTCAATTAAAACTACTTTAATATAAATATATCTTTGGTTGACATCCAATCCATTCAATCAATTTTCATAAATCATTTGTCATATAAACTCACATAAACTCAAACATTACTTACAGTTAAATAAAAATAATTACCAAAAGAGTGATAAAAATATTTTGATGAATAGATTTTGTTTTCCAAATGCCTTATCTATAGCTCATGTTTTCATTAATAAATAGTTTAAAGAGATAAATATTCTTGGAAAGTACAACTGAGCTAGTTTGTTTTGAGTAAAGATTTTCTTTGTCAATTTGCTATTCGCTAATCTTTGCTTGTTCATCTATCGATTTATTTTTGAACACTCCTTTAAGTTTTGTATTTCATTGATTATAATATAAATTGTTAAGCAATTGAGGTCTGAGTCCTTTGTTGGGCTCAAGTCTTCAAAATTGATTTGAGAGGAGAGGTGTCACAAATAAAAATACGCATAATTTTTGGGTTTCATAAATATTGATGTCTTATAATTAAATACTTGAGTGCAGAAGATATTCAAGTTTTTTTCAAAAACGCAAATCCGATGTATATTTTGAATGAAAATACTTATGAATAGAGAAAAATAACATTTCTTTATATTCTGAGCTCAAGTTTGAATAGATTAGGAAAAACAGTATTATATTGCAATTGGTGTTTGGCTGTTGTGCTGTTTTAAATTTTTTTTAAGATAACTGCTCTAGCATGTATTGTGTTTTTGTTATGACAAAATTCTAGAGTCGCAATTGTGAGCAGTGTAAGCACCGGCAGGTTTTCCCTTCCCTTCAGAACTAAATCTTTGATATAATGGAAAGAAGAGAAGAGTAGGGAAAGAGAGAGAAGAGAGAGAAGAGAGAGATCTCTATCAATACATCAGAAGAGTAACTATTTTCCAAAAACATGAGCTTTAATCAGGACTTTGACAGAAGAGATGGTAATCTCAAGTCTTGAAAGACCGGCGCAAACACAAAGTTGTTGTCATAGTATTGCCTCAAACATTACAACTAAAGGCGTTCTAATGTAAGAAGTGTTTGGCCATACATTTGTCGATATATCCAATGATTTATTTAATCTTCGAGTTGTTTGTTACAAATGTCAGGTCATCTGAAAAATAGTATTTTTTGTGTAGTTGTGTGAGTGTTAAACCATTTTTCACTCATTTATTAATCCTTATTAATTGAACCAATGGTTAGGTATTAACACAACTCCTGTATTATGTATTTTATATGAAAAGAAAATTTTTTCTCTTAAACATCAAAAGTCGGGAACCAAGAGATCAAAAGAAATTTTCTCAAAAACCGTCTTAAAGTCGGGAATAAGTATTGAAAACATGAATTCAATCAATAGAATGGAGTTTATAATTGTTTGATGTGTTTGTGTTAACCATAACTAAAGAAAATCTGACTTCAAATGCCAGAAAAAGATCATTAATTATCGATTGCATAATAAAAGCGTTTATTTATCTCTAATAACAATTACCTAACGATAGACCAATAGCTCAACATTTTCTTAAATATAAGTTTTTATATAATTTCAGTCATAATAACGACATAACAATTGAGTACAATCTGTGAGAAGGTATGCATTCAGTGCCAACTTCTCGAGCAATGTCTGTCCCAATACAGTCCAAACGGAACGCCTAGAATCCAGTCTTCTCGCAAACTATTGGTCGATCAGATCTGTTGGCGTTGAATGCAGTGCCAGTTTGCGGGCGGTTATCATTTGTGGCAAAATAATTGATTGTAAGCCTGTGCTGTGCCTGTGCTGTGCCTGCGCTGACTTTCAAACTTTTTATTACACTGTTTTGATATTGGGTTCTGTTGATAGTGTTTTTGGCAAACCATCCCTACAGTCGGCCAACACTCCAATGTTAAACATTTTCAAAACTGACAGCTCTTTCATTGCGAAGAGCACCTGATGTGTAGAGAAGTGGTAATAAACTGAGGCTTTTACAACATATTCTTCAAATACTATTCAGAGTCAGATCTGATCCATAAAACTGTTGGAAAACTTTAAGTCCATCGCAAGCCTTGACTTCGCTTCGGACCGGAGTTTAAAATTGAATTTTCAAACAATAATTTGTGTCATAAAAGTAGTGCTCATTTAAGTAGTGCTCATATAATGATGATTCCGCCGAACAGAACGCAGACAACACCTCCACTGCGGAAGACGACATCCTTCTCCATAAGCAGTATCATCGCTGAAGACCACTCACCTCCCAAAGCAAGACAAGTGCCGTTTGACTCGATTTGGTGCAGTGCTAGCCTTCAAACACTTAATAAACTCAAAGGAGAGACTAATACTCCTTTAATAGACTCAACAGATTTGTCTGATTCTTGTTCTGACTGTTCCGACGATGATATCGATATCGAAGATGACGACAAACCACTTGAGTTAGTGACTAATAGTGTGCATAACGGCAGTCGTATCCCTTTTTGGCTCAATTCTGACAAAAGTTCAGAAAATGAAAACAAAAGCCAAACGAAAGACAAGTCTTTAAAAAGAAGTTGCGATTCGGATGACAACACATCTGATAAAGAAGTTTCAAAACCAACCGATAATTGCACTGAAAATATGAGTCTTTCTGAAGAAGAGAGCGATGAGATCCGTATCGCACAGAAGACCAACGAACGGTCTGACAGTAAATCTGAGAAAATGCTTTCAGAGACTAAAGAGGATAACAATTGCAGTGAAGAGTCAGATAAGAAAGTCTCTGACGGATCGACTTCTGACAGCTGTGGCCACAAGAAGTCTAAGTACGAAAAGCCTCCCTTCAGTTACAACGCACTCATAATGATGGCCATCAGACAGAGTCCCGAAAAGAGGCTGACATTGAACGGCATTTACGAATTTATTATGAAGAACTTCCCGTACTATAGAGAGAACAAACAGGGCTGGCAGAACAGCATACGGCACAACCTATCACTCAATAAGTGTTTTGTCAAAGTACCAAGGCACTACGATGATCCTGGTAAAGGCAACTACTGGATGCTCGACCCATCCAGTGATGATGTCTTCATTGGCGGAACAACGGGTAAACTTCGGCGACGGAACACATCGACGTCACGGAACAGACTCGCGGCTGCTTTCCGTCGGTCGGTATCGCATCCAAATCCGAGTGCTCTCTACGGATGCAATTTCATGGGTCAGCACTCATTGCAACAAAACCCAAATCCACACCAAATGGTGGGCGACAAGCAGTTCGGGTCTGCATTCCCCGGTTGGTGTCACCCGAGCTTTGGTCACAACCAGTTATTGCGTTATCCAAACAATTACTTCCCGTCAGTTCTCCAGAAGCCGATGACAAACAGCAATAACTTGCGATTCATTGGCTTTAGTGTCGACCGACTCTTACACAACGCATCGCTCACACCTACAGACTTGTCCTCATCTAATGTCTCGCCCGCTTCGGTGGCGGCCTCTCAAAGACCAGGAGCTCTGTTGCCTCCACCGACAGTTTCCGCTGCCAATAGTAATGCATTCGCCGCGTCTTTGGCCACAAATCCTTATTTCCTGAACCCATCGACGGCCGCCGTTTTGCACGAAATGTATGAATTTGGTCTCCAAGCGGCCGGACTTCGGTCTCTAAGCTCTTTAGGTCTGGCCTCTGGAATGGGACCACTATCATCAGGAATGGGATCAACCGGAGGACATGGCGCTCATAATACTGGGTCTCCAACTCCAGCCTCAACAGCAGAAGTGAGTAATCACTGCAACAGCGCTACTGTTAACGAAAAGCAGCCAATCTATAAACCGGTGCCCATTTGATCGCATTTCGGTCAGACATAAGTCATAATTTGTATCATAGATTGTAATCCATTGAAATCAATAACAAATTGAAAAACACTTTTAGTTGAAAACGACTCAAACTTTTAGTTTTCAATGTTTTCTAATATCTCTGAAAAGATTATATCATTAGAAGTCGTGTTTCGCGAATCATTGCCTATGAGTTAACCCCAGGCGAGGGTCAACTCCTCTGTTAAACGATACTCAAGTCGTGACTCTAGAATATAATCTAATGATTTCAACAATTCATGTAATTTAATATAATTTTTAGTCATTTTGAGCCACAATTTTTCATATTGTCTTGCTAATTTTAATCATGCAACTTTTTCATTTAATTTATTCTATACTTTACTTCACTTCAAATAAATATTTAAATTATTTTTCATTGTTTTCGTTAATTATTACTCAAAATATTTTCCATTAATTCTCAGATATTTTTAATCGATTTAAATGTATTTTTTGTAAATATTATAGAATTTTGTTTCAATTAATGCTTCAATTTATTCATCAATAAAAACATTTATTTGATTTGAGAAACATTTGAACTTTTTTTGCTCAGAATATTTTTAGATTAAAAATAATATCAAATTAATCCTTACTTCGATTTAATGGGAAAATTCTCATTAAAACCATTAAAACAAAAGTTAAGTTAACTTCAATTCAAAAGACTAATGAAGTGATAAATGAGTGAGAAATGGCTTAATAGAGAAAATCTTCGAAATGATGTCTCTTTTCCTTTGAAAAAGAGTTTATTCAATACTGTTGTGAGTTATAGACGGGTCATAATAAGGGGTTGACTCTAGTCTTCTCATAAAGTATGCATTGGGTCGGCATTCGTGTGATGCAAACGATGGCAACAAATGTAAAATAAGTGTGTTTTGTGTCCCGTTATTGTTGCCTCAAAACCCATTATCTCTCGAAATGTCATTTCTTTAGATTCCCGGAAAAATGAGAGCAAAAAAATATTTGACTTAAAAAGACCGACAGTGGCTGCGGTCAGAATGCAATGGGTTTACATACATTGTGACCATTGGGAGGACGGCCACCACTCTGGCATCATTGCAATGAAATGTGGAAATTCTTTAGCTCTGTGTAGAGTCAGTGGGGGTGCGTCGCAAACAAGTTGTTCTTTTAGGAGTCGGTTCCACAAAAACCACATTCTCTTCTGATTCTATCGTTTGTTAAGTTTTGAGAATATATTAGTAATACATTGAGAGAGAGAGAGAGAGAGAGAGAGTGAGAGAGTGAGAGAGAAGTGTGTTTTCTTCATCCCCTGCTGTCTATTGTTGTTGAAACACACATTAACTCAAAAGTTACCTTTGCTTTGGTTGTGCTGTTGTGCAGACCTTTCAAAGCAAAAGAAAGCTTTTCGTAAAACTTTAAAACATGAGAACATAACATAACCGACGGCCCGACCGTCCGAAACAGCATATACTGTAATGTAGTAAAACATTTGTTATAAACACCGTTCCTTCTAAGACCTTCTCTAATGAAATGTAGTGCCATTTCTGACATTACTGTCACATATTTTATTATTATTTTTTTCTTTTGAAAACACATTCCCTTATACTTCAGATGAGTATAAGGGAAGACCATAACAAGGAATACGTGTTTATTCCCAAAACCTATTGATTAAGTTTTTGGACAAAAATGCGGATCAAATGAATTGAGTTATACTAACGTTTATATTATGGATAAATAAGTTTGTATTTGGGATTTGTCTGTCATTGCTCTTTGTCCTTTTCTTCTGCTAATATCAATGTTTGATAGAAATGTGTCGGTCCTGTCGGCCACAGCTCTGGTTATTGAGACGTGACATACAAGCGATTCCCTCTTTTCAGTTACAATAGGCTTCTCTCGCGTCGATTACGAGTTTGCGGGCAAACACTTGCAGTTCTGTGGCTATTGTCATATGTGGCCAAATATAAGAGAGAGGGGAACACAAGAATAATAGGGGCGGGGTTGGCACCTCAGTTTAACATATTCCCTAGGACAAAGCCGATTGAGGTATCACAGAGTTTGACTGCCGGCTCCCGATTATTGTTTTGAATGTCAACATATGCGTTGACAAAACATGCCTTTCCTTGTATTGAAAATTGTATTTCAATCGCTGTTCAAATGCTGTTGGCTTTCGGTGTGCCTTTCGTGTGCTCTCAAACGTAATGTCCTATACTTTCTTCGCTTTTTCGTGAGAATCACATTTCGATCTCTTTTTGATCTATTTTTCATAAATATATTCTCTATGTTATGATAAACTGTAAAATCTGTTAACGACTCCTAACTCTCTCCTCTCAAAAGCTATCATTTTTCAGAATCGACTCCAAAAATGATGAATAAGTTTTATAAAATATATTCATTTAATGTAAGAAAGTTATGATATATTGTCAAAGATATCAATACATAAGAGTTATGTTAAAAGTTGAGAGACTTTCAATCGATTTATACATCTTTTTCATTGAATATATGCCTTTAGTCCCAAATTACTGGATATGTCGAGTGATTGATATATCAAATACTTGTCTCTAGTCTTCCCTATTGTGAACAATAACTGCTATAATATAGGCATCCCTTCACTACCTAATGACACTTTTGATGCAAAGTTTGACTTTTTTCAATCCGAACCCTCTTTAATGGCAGTGAAACTATATTTGCATTAAATGTATATAAATTTGTGAGCCATATATGCATTCAAAGTTATTTGAGAGATGTATTCATTGTAATCACACGAAACGTATACACAAAGTGACATTTGCTTACATTTTATATAATACTTATTACAGACCTTGACTTCAGTTGAATATACGTTTGTGTTTCGCTTTTCATGACTTTAGACAATAAATTTAATGCAAAGAAATGACAGAAAATATATTTATATAAAAGAAAGAATATATTTCAGGGATTATCAACTTTTAAGTGAAGGGGAGAGAGAGAGAGAGAGAGAGAGAGAGAGAGAGAGAGAGAGAGACCGACAGAAGTCATAGACTTAATGCTATTCTGTATTCATTGTGTGCTTCAGTTGTGATGATATCTCTTAACAAAATGGGAATCCTTTAATCGGTAGGAGATCTGAGTTGAGAGTTGTTTTTATTTCGGCGAATGTTAAGATTTGAATGACAAACTAATTGATCATGGTAATGCGTGCCGCTTCACAAGTATTAAATGTTCTCATTTATGATCAAAATTTCCCGAATCCCACAAAATTAATCAGAAGAACAGTTTATTATCAATAAGTATTCTGATAAACACCTGCGGTTCGGGTTCTTTTCATTTTTTTTGATTACCTGGCATTACCTATCTCACTAGCATTACCTGTCTCACTTTTTTTTCTCTCAAACTCACTCTAATTTGTTACTGTATTTAGTTTTTTGTTGGATTGAAATTTTTCAAACTTAACTATTTTTTTTGTTTCTCACGAATTCGCTAAATATCGAGTCGATAGTTAAGCACAACTCCAACCGGTATTGGGTTTTGTTTTTTGTGCCATTAATTTGAATGCGATATTAAATAATTTGTTATAATTATAATCGATTTGTGAATACATTGCAATTAAGAGTCAATGAAGCTATCAGTCGATTATCTGACTATAAATCAGTGCTAACGAGGATTAAATGAAAATAGAGATGTCGTAATAGATTATTCTGTGCTGTAAAACATAGTCTCAACTTTTAGGAGTGTCTCTCTGTTGGCAAAATTTATTGATTTAGAAACAAAACTATAGATTTTTTTTATACCTATCACCTAATTCTCTCTCTTTTAATGGGCTTGTTTAGCAGTTGAGCAAGGCAATGTAGCAACTCAACGTAGCAAGGTTAACTCAACGGGAATTTTGTTTTCACAACTAATGATGAGATTTTGTTTGACTGCAATAAAAGGGGTTTATTTTTGTTAAAAAACTTCAGGCAATCCATTAATGGCTTAGTTTTGTAACAATAGTCAGAGAGTGAGACGAATTGCATTTCAGATCAATCGGTCGGTCCTCTCAACCAATTGGTTTTACTGCCATTTTTCCCGGAATACCAGAGGAATGACAGCCATTGAGTTGATGTGTTTCAGACAGCGATGACAGACACCGGCCTTTCATACAAAACAACAAATTCTTATAACATATGCATAGCATTAGTAACAGTAGAGATCGTTTGCATAATGAGTTGTTTTCAGCTGAAGTCTATTCAATTTGAAATTGACCAAGGTCTTTTGGCTCAACCAACTTAAATAAATGGACACAAATTCCAAAACAGATTATAATAAAGAAATGTTTGATTCGAGAAAAAAAATTAAATCGATTTTCATTTGAAATTAATGAATGAATGAAATTCATTGAATTCTTGCGAAACGTTATCTGAAAATCTAATTTGACTTTTGATTAAAAACTCGATTAAAGAATTGATTCATAACTAAACGCTTTAATCGAAAGACCAAAGAGTTGGGGAAAATATTTTCATTAAACAAATCGAAAAAAATTTAAATACCTTTTCATTGAAAAAACTCTTTGAAGTAATGAAAATATTGACACCTTTTTGATTGAATTAAATTAAATAATTATGAGTTGTTTCGAAACTTATTTTTCAATAATTTTCAATTTGATCGATCATTTAGACACTTAAAACCTGTTTTAAAAATTATTTTTTCGGTTATATTAATAAATCATTAAATGATTTTTATATGAGATTCAAGTATCAAATTAAGAGTTAAGTAGAGTTTTAAAAGAAAATTATTAAAACAAAAACAAAAAAACATTAATCGATTAGAAGAGAAATAGTTTGATATTTGCGTCAAAAATGCAAATTATTTAAAAACTTTTCCGAAAAACTTTTGTTTCATTTATTCTGTGATTGGCTTTAATGAGACTTTGAATTATATAAAAACATAATATTTATTATATGTTTGCGTGAATTTCTATTGCAAAAGGAAATAATCTTTTCAGTAAACGTCAAAATTTATTCATTAAATAAAATTCAACCAAAAATTTTCTTTCTCTTAAGCCCTGAATTAATTGTGAGTCCGTTTCAAATGTAAAACTCTAATAAAGAAAAGGCAAAGATATAAATGAATTCAATTTTTTTTTCTTGAGTTCAACATTTGTATGAGACGTGAAAATGAAGAAATAATTTCGCTGTAATTCATATAAAGATTATCTCAATTCTCATATATATTATGCGGTTTTATGTCTAAAATAATTTGATATTCAAGTGATTATAAAGAGATTAATGTATTCAAAATAGAGGCCTCCCATTAGGCTCTTAATGACCCCCAAACACACCAACAATAAAATTGAATTCATTTGAGTCTCACTCCGATTGCGTAAACACTACTCTTCTGATGGAAAGTATATAAAAACTATAAAAACTTAATATTTACTGTTCTTTGAGTTAATTTTCATAAATAATGAGAAAATACTTTCAAAACCACTGAATGTGTTTAACCAATGAATACTTAAGTAGAAAAACTTGTTATTTAATTATCCAATAAATATCTCTAATTATTATATTATTTATGTAAATCATTGGTAGACATGAAGTTAGAAAACTATTTGAATATATTAGTAAAAACAAGCTCAAGTTGATAACCAAGATCATCACTTACTTTTAATCCCTTTACTTCTAGTTTTTGTAATTCGAGAACTCTATAGTTGGGAAAAATATAAACAACATAATCATTTTGAACAAGGTTTGTTTTTTTTTTGAATACTAATTACTTTTAATCAGTAGAAAATAAAACAATAATAACATGATCATATTGTTTCTGACCATGTTCATAATAATGATGAGCTTAGTTTAATTGAATTTTGATGAAACATATGCTGAGCAGAGATACTCTTTCAATACACTAAAGGTTATGCTCTATTTGTCTGTACCTTGGTAATGCCAGATTCTAAACAATAGTTTTTTATTGAAACTATAATTCTGTTTAATTTGTCATCAGAGGAAACGATCTGTTCTTTTGTGTGACTTTAAACTATTGAAATAATGATATAAAAGTATTTCATAAAAATATAAGTTTGAGTAGAATTGGATTCTCTTGGAGTGAAAAATGAGAAAAATATGAACTCAAAAGAAAATGTGAATTGAATTGAATTGTATGAGTATTATAGCATCGATCTGTTGTACGCTCAGGTATTTTATTATTTTTGTCGGTTTATCTCTTTTAGGAATAATTCCATCGACTTTTTTATTGCAAACATCTTAAGAGCGGTGCACTGAAAGCCAGGAGCACTTCCAAAGCATAAGATACCAGAGCACAGTCATAGGCACAGGCATAGCATGGGTGCAATGATTTATTTTGTGCCATTCATCACAAGTTAAAGCAACAGTTGCTCTAATGTTCACATCAGTTATGGTAAGCTTATGCCTGTTTATGCATTAAATCCAAGTATTTTGGGCTTTTGTCGCCAAAACCTCCACTATTTTGTTATTTTTTCAAAATACAAGTTAATCACCGGTTGCTTGTGTTAAGAGACTCCACTCCAAACCATAACACATATAGAGTTAACTTCAAACCTAATTAACAGCACTTTTTTCCAGAATATTGTCTAACAGTTTATGTTTCAGTTGTATTTCATTTTCAACTCAAATCTGGAGATAACTTCAAGTCATAAGTTATGAAAATCTGAGAATTGGTTTCAAAATGATTTTTAATTTGATAAGAATTTCCCAAATTTCGAGTGTTTTTTCTTATTAAATCTAAAATATTTACCTCAAACTGAGATAATGTTTCACATTTTATTTAGTTTGAAGTTTAGCTTAAGAACCAAAATCAGGTCATCTTTTGATTTGAGTTCAAAAGAAAACGTGAAAATCAAAGTAATTCTGAGGACTCTTCACATATTGTTTGGTAAACAGAGTCTCTTAAGTTGTGTTAATCCTTTTAATTGCAGTCCTTTAAGTTGTTTAAGACTTTCTGTCGATTTTTTGCTCAATTTGTTTGAACTCAAGATATATGGCACAGAATTAGCCAAAAGCTCTGTTTTCACAAAAATCCATTGAATCGCATAAATTAAGTCGAGTTTATAATTATTAGACAAATGCGGAGCAAAACTCGGATAACATTTAGTGGAAGGACAGTAAGTGAGGGCATCCCTTGCCTTCTCAGCTAAATCTCGATTTCCTGCAATTCTGTCTTCATTTATAAAGCAATAAATATATTAGGATTACATCGTAATGTAAATGTGGTGTTGAGGACAGTCTTAATCATTTGGTGAACTATTGGGGGCAGATGTGAAAGTGAGCACAGAATCACATAATTACTCAGAAATTGTGAGATCTGTTCAGACATAAAGTCGTTTAGTTCTATAATTTAGATGACATCAGTTGTGAACCATTTAACGGTTGAGTATATAATATGGTATAACATCTTGTTTTCATACATAACGCCATACGACAGACCAAAGTCACTGAAGATATCAATCTTTTTATACTCCACTACTTGAAGATAATTTTGTTTAAACAAACAGATCTTCTCTACTCTTCTCTACTCTCAACTCTATTTCCAAACTATTGATACACGACTTGCCTCACAATATCACTGTTTTGCTCGGGTTTCGTAGGGTTGAGGGCTGTGCTCAAGCCTTAGTTATGTTGTGCCTCTAGAATAACAACTTCCTTAAAGTGTCTGATGGCTGTAAACCATTGCCACAAAAGAGACTTTTGGAAACTATATCTACAATTTAAAGGAGAAGCTAAGGACTGCACATATGGCTCAACCACTCTTTCCATCTTAAACTATGCCATCAGATGAAAGACTTTTAGGGTGTCCTAACTTTTAATGTCTTAATAAAATGATTTAATGACTTCAATCAATTTATAGGTTTGATACATGCAAGATATGCAATAAGATATGCGAGATACAATTTCAATGGAAGAGCCACTGGTCACATAATCTTGTTGACCTATCCTTGTTAAGTTTTTGGTATTTTGCAAAACCTGAGAAATATTTTGAGTTTAGAGTTCAGTTAAATGTCAAATGTTTTCTCATAAGAATGTTCTTATGGTTTGAGTCTTATATATATTTTTTTACTGCAAACATCTTTCTCTCTGTCCAATGGGTGGTCTGTTTTGCGGTTAGATTTTGGGTCTCGGCCTCAATAATCGTTTGGTGTGGCGATAATATTGAGTGTAAATTACGAGAACCAAAACTATGAAGAATTCTTGAGCCCAGGCACTGAGCACAGGCAGAGAGCACAGGTGTGCAATTGATATATTGACCGCTTATATGTTACACTGTTGAACGTCTATTCAAATTAATGGATCCGTCTTTAAGTACTCGGTTTCTATTGAATCAAAAGAAACATTTCTAATGAATAATGACTTTTCGCTCTTAAGATATTAATTAAATGTGAGTCTCAACAGCGCTCTTACCGTAATGTATATCAAAGCGTTTTATTTTTTTTCTCACCCAAACCATAATCAATAATACAGTTCCACTCAATTACACTAATATTTTCAGTTAAATAACTTTCGCCAAAATTTTATTTTCTTCTTTTACGACCAAAAAGTGAGATATCATTCATCGGCGGGTTTTTTGCTCTCATGTCATAAAAATATTGATTAGAAGCCCAACAGAGAGACTAAGTATTTGTCTTCAAATGACTAACACTTTGACTTGTTTTTAAAAATCCCTTTTTATTGTCTCTTCTATTAATCAAATAATCAATGAGTTGTGGCGTTCATCTGATCTGAAGCCAAATCCGAGCCATAACTGCAAACATCAGCAAAACTTTTGAAAACAATTTTATTTTTTGAGAAACTTTTTTGGAATGTTTTCAACGATTTTTTAATTAAATATCGATTTGTTGACACATTCTTCGGGAGTGAATCAAACAATTTATTGGATCCGATAAACAAAATTAAATAATATTTATTCCAAACAACGAAAAGATTGAGCAAACAATTCACTAATCAATAGAGGAGTAAAATGTTGGGGTTTCTGATAAATCGGTGGCAAACGATAAATTGTTTGTATATTTATTCAGTTCTTTAACATAAACTCTTTAATTGTAACTTAAAGTTAAACCCATTTGAAGCCCAAACTCTGTGTATATATCGGCAAAAGTATTGAGTTTGTCATCTCTGGAGTTAATCCTCGGAATATTTTAAGCAATTTTAAGTAATTTTGTTGTTTTTGGTGAAAATCGCAATCAATTTATGTTAAAAACGATTTTCTGGTCATAAAATATTTTTAGTCAAATATTTTAAGTAATTTATAAGTAATAGTAAACTAATCTATGAAACTATAAAAACTGATGACTCTCTGATCGGTCGCTAAAATGGTTATTCGTATAAACATTTGATCAAACGGTTGAATAAATTCATTTAATTTGTTATAAAACTAATAAATTTGTTGAGAAAAGGATCCGAATAAATAAATAATGAAAATTATGATCTCATCCATTAAAAGACTGTCAACTTTAATGCTGATCTGTTTTTATTCATTTAATCAAATCAATTGCTGTTCTGCTACTGCCATAAGCCAGTGCTCTATCGTTTGTATTCATTGATGTGATGCTGTGCTCCGATGTATTCCTGCTGTCTGTTTGACACTCGAAAGACAATTACCTTTAAATGAATAAGTGGTTCAGCGGTTGATTTGAACATAAAATCGTTAACCTTAACAAATCTTAACACATCTGAGCCCTCGAACCGATCCCTCTATTGCATAGGTTTTGCGACCAGTTTTGCGAACCTCTTCTGATCGCATAAATATTCACTGCTCTGCACGACATAAGAATGCCATCCCATCTCTCAAAATGACTTCAAATAAGCCGTTCAATCGTCTGAACACAGGATTCGGCATATTTTGGTTCATATCTGGAATACCATTAAAAGACAATTCATATAATACTATACTTCAGATTCTTTCACTCAAACAATGAAAATATTTTTATTCTTATTACGTATCTCAGCTCAGAGATGGCCAGGGTCTTTTACAAACTTAGCTGGTTTTGTATTTTCTTTCATCCTGTTACAATTTGGAACCACCCAATTCGTTCTAGATGATTCCAATTTATATTAAATGTTTTGACTAATCATAAAAATTTAGTCTTCATTAGAATTCCTTGACTTTTGTGAGAGCCCTGAGTGAAGCCAGATTTGAGTGCCTCTCTCTGGCCATCACTGGCTGTGAATATAACTGATTGTAATGCAATATCTTCTTACTATTGATCGTAAATATCTTTATTGGAATCAATTGAAAGCCAAACAAATGTCAGAACAAATGTATTATTGGATTCACTTTCCGTATAATGAATTCATACACAAAAAAGTTTAAACTCAAACATATTTTGAGATTTTGTGATAACGAGTGTTGTCTATAGCGGTGGGGATTCCGTGTTGTCGTCAGTCAATTAGCAAAATATTTCTGTCAAAAGTCTGGTCCCAAAAGTCTGTTCATTGGCTCGAATCGGACCGTAACTGACATACGAAGCAAAACGAGAGTCAAGTCTCGTCTGCAACACAAGACTTAAGTGAAACGTTGTGTCAAACGTCTAATCTGTCGACTTTGATCCCAACTGATCTCAAGTGACAAATTTGTCCGCATCTGACATATCAATGAAAGGTAAGCCTATGAACGTGAGGTCAACTCCGATGCACAGATCAGAACAAGTATTAGGTATTCCTCTCTTATCTAAGCCTCGATTTATTCAAAACTCATTTAAAAGCCAATAAATCTGTTTTATATTTCAGTTCTTTGACTTATATTTTCAAAAGTTTTAAAGTATTGAATAAATTATTGATTTTTGTGAAGTATTTTTGAAAAATGTTTAAATCCGTTAGTTTTTTATTTTGTCGAAAATGTTTCGCAAATTTTTATAAATATTTTTAACAAATAGTTTAATGTTTTGAAATATGAGATCCAATTTTTGAAGGGAAAGCCATTAACTCAACGAAAACTTTTTACTATTTATTCCTTCGAATGACTTATAGATGAGTTTAAAAATGTTATACCAATCAACTCATCCAATAGTTATGTGTTTTTCAACATTTTTTTAACTGAATTAGTATTATATAGAGTTTCGTAAAAAATCAGTTTATTTTTAGAAATTGTTTCCTATTTTTCGCAAACGACTGAACTTTCAGTAGAATTGAATGAATTGAGAAAAATAAGAATAATTTGCGGATTAAATGAGAAAATATCAGAAAATTTCTGTTTTGAAGCAAAAAATTAATCAAAATTTTTCAAAACGTATGGTTCCTTCAAATGAAAAATTATAGTCATTTATAATTCAGTTAAAAACCATTCGTTTCTAATAAATTGTCTGCAAATCAGTTGAGATTAACTTCAAAAGGGATCTCAAAAATTAAGTTCAATTGATTTGATTTTATTGGAAATGAAATACATTTAACCAAAAGATATTAGAAAAAGTTTTATTAAACAAAAATAAAGCAAGCTGTAATTTTATAATTATTAGGACGGGTCATATTAAAAGTATAGAGTGTTTCAATTATTAATATTTATAATTGTCAAAGATTACTTGGGAATATATCTAATGTGAAAATTCATTTTTTGTCAAGATCATGTTTAATAAAAATAATATATTACAATTAAAAATAAAGCCTGACTGAAAAAACCAAGTTAAACTCAAGTTTTCAATACTTTTTTAATTGAGAATTATTTTAAATATAATTTGAGTCAAATATATTCATCAAAATTAATATACCAATCATTTAATCATTAAAAATCGACAAATGATCAAATGATCAAGGTAACACTTTCATACATTAACTCTTCAATCGCTATAATTCTGAACAAAGAATTTGAATCAATTGAAGAATGTTTTGGTCCGAAGACATGAATGACATCTATTGTCGAAATTTGTTAACAATATGTCATTTGGTTGTCATTTGAGTGACAAATGTTTTGCATTTAATTATCAACTCTTAAGATAAGAGTCTTATCTGAGAGGAAGGAATGGCAGAAAACCAGAGCTCAGACGACAAACCAAAGCCATCGTCGACACCAGTTATCGACAAAAGTGGTGACGAATTGTTTAGTTCTGACCAACAGATCGTTTGTTCAATAATACCGAGTCTTTCCGATGGCTTACATAAGGGACAGTCCGGACGTATCGGAGTTGTCGGCGGATCTGTTGAGTATACGGGAGCGCCGTATTTCGCCGCCATTTCCGCACTGAAATCCGGGGCCGACCTCTCGTACGTGTTTTGCAGTCGAGAGTCGGCGCCAATAATAAAGTCTTATTCACCGGAACTCATAGTTTACCCGAATTTGGATTCAATTAATGCAATCGAAGAAATTACTTCTCATTTACCGAAACTTCACGCCATAGTCATCGGTCCAGGACTCGGACGCAATGACCACATTCTGGCAAATGTCGGCGGAATCATAGATCGGGTCAAAGAGATGGATATACCGATGGTATTGGACGCCGACGCTCTCTATTTTGTCTCAAAGTGTCCGGAAATAGTTCGGGGATATACTAAAGCTATTCTGACCCCAAATGCGGCCGAATTTGACCGCTTGTATGCAGCCGTCTATCGGTGCGAACCCAACAAAAGCGAAGACCCGAACCAATCGATCCTCCAATTGGCACAAACTTTGGGTAATATTACTATCGTTCGAAAGGGAAGGGAAGATATCATCAGTGATGGACACACTGTCATCGCTTGCAATGAAAAGGGCAGTCCCCGTCGGTGTGGAGGTCAGGGAGACCTGTTGTCGGGTTCAATGGGGGTCTTCTCCTTTTGGAGTCATAAAGCGTTTTCCGGTTCAAACACTTCTAGTGATTTGAGTCGACAGAAGTTGAGTCCGACTCTTGTGGCGGCTTTGGGCGCATGTATGCTCACCCGACGGTGCGCTCGACTGGCATTTGCAAAGTTTGGTCGAAGCACTACTACATCCGATTTGATACATGAGATTAAGAACTCCTTTTCCTCTCTCTATCCAATCGATTGAGTCATCAGTTCTTCAATTCTAACACTTTTTTTGCGATTAACTAAAGAAATGAATTTTTATGAGATTTTTATTATCTTGTATTCAATCGATTCTATTCTTAATGTTTTAAATAATTTTATTGACTTTAATATAAATAAAGTCATTATTTCATAAAATTATATTTAAATATACATTAAATACAATGAAATCTACAGAAATATACAAATGATATTTGAATCGACAAAAACTCAGTTCTGTTGTCGAATTCAAAACCAATATTCAGACCAATCGGTGAGAACTCTCTTCAATTGTCTGCAAACCCTTTCGTAAAATTCAAACAAAATTTAGGAATAAATTATTGAAATAGTATTTAATCGATACTATTGTTGAGACAACAAATCTTCGATACTTTGATTCGTCGCTATTTTTGCGTAAAATTATTGCTTTTAAACAAAAATTAAAACTAAAATAACTTAAAATTTAATGAAAATAATTAACAAAACAATAGTTTTAATAATTTTTTTCCAAATTTATGGTGACTTTTGAGAGTATTTCCGTTTGGGATAAGAATGTGATAATAAATTCATATAATAATAGTTTCGTTGCCATAACTTCTTAGACTATGAGAACTATTGCTTATGTTATTAATCGATTCCATACTCGAGGAAGACTCGGATCTCTGTCTGTTTGCGATTGTGTTCGAGTAGTGATAGTCTTCATCACAAAGTACTTCGTTATTGGTTTGGGTCTCGTCGTCGATGTATTGTACGTAAGCCCTTCTGTTGCGGCACTGGTGACACTTTTGTGACTTCCTATACCTCCTTTCTTTATCCCTTTCCTCTAAAACCTTTGCCATTATAGCTGCGGATACATAGTCTGGACAACCATTTGATTCGTTAGAGGGCTGTCCGTTGCTTGAAAGTGGAGACGACTCTTCGTCCACTCTATTTATTGAGTAAACCATAGCTGTCGGGGGAAACGTAGGGATCGGCACTCTTATGATTTTCGCCCCATTATTAGGATTACAACTGTTGGGCATATCGATGGAAGTACTGATAGGATTACTTCGGGTTCTTCTGTGGTTCAGTTGTAAGCGAACCCTCTCCTGAAGATCTGACGGAAGCTATAAATACAATAATTTTAAAGCATTTTTCATTTAATGTGAAATCGATTGAAATAATGGACAGACTGTCAGACACTCACTGTATTGAACTTATGTGATACAAAACTTGAGGGTTTGCACTGCAATAACTGCACTGCAATATTGCAATCATTCTTGTATTGATCGCTCTCTTCCTCCAACTCTGCGATGGAAACCCTCGATTCGATTAATTTGTTTGTCAGTTCTGACACATCTCTGGTCAGAGCGCTCTTTTCGGTCTCAAATTTGTCGGCAATTCTCAAGAGTTTGTCTTCTAATCCCTGATTCACTTTTTGGAGTTTACGGTGACCTTCGAGTAACCTTTGGATTGAAATTAAATCAAATTATAACTAAAATTAAGCCAAACGTGAAGTCGAAGGCCATAAACAAAAGGTGACATACCTTTCATACTTTTCCTGCCAGAAGTGTAGGCTTTCCTGCATAGCATTCATCTCTCCATTGGGGAACCGTCGGGCGTGAAGCATGATCTGGCTCTCCATCGACATTATGTGGTACTCCCTTTCGGCCAATTGTCTCTTCAGGTGTTCGATCTCTCGATGCAAATGAATGCTATTATTATTGACACAACTTTCGCACCGACAGCCGCATTCCTATTACACATTTGAGATAATAATTATTAAAATTATTGATTCTATTATCGATTACTTGAAAAGCAAAATATAATAATTAATGGGAAATACCGATGTTCTGGAAGTTGGGGGTCGAGAGAAGACAGTTATTAAACTCAAATTGTTAGATACCGTTCCCTTTTCGCGGTACAACATTTGACAGAATTGTTTTTATTTGTTGCGACAAACAATAGATCAAAACAAACAGAATAACAGAGGAAGAGGTCATAGAATTGATTATTATAATCGATTAAACACTAAATTCAGGGTTAAGTTCAATGAAAGGGACTCTGAAATCAAATCAGACCTCAAAACATATCTATTTGAATAACTTTTTTATAATAATTTAAGACTAAGAATAGATTTTATCGGAAATATGTTTTAAAATCGAAAAAACATATTAAACGGAGAAATAAATTAATGGATAGGAGTGTAGGTATTGATATGCCTGAGCGCTAACATTGGATCGAAATTTTAGGTACAAAAAGAGCCAGAATTAGAGCATCCGATCAATTGAATGGGATGTGACTTATCAATGGCTCTGCTCTGGTCTCGGCTGAGTCTGTGCGCAATATATTACAATACCATTCATATAAATCAATTATACAATAGATTTATATAACTATCAATTCATTGATTTTTGTATTTTTTTGAAATTTAAAAAAAAGCGCAAAAAATATTTTTCAGACAAAATGTGATCATTTGATGTCAATCCTGTGACAGGATTCCTGTCCAACAATGCTATCAATTGATTCATTTCTCTCATAAAAATATTTACTTTGATATCAATTAAAGTCAATTTAATGAGGATTTTATCGTTTGATCCCTTAATCTATTAACAGATGATCAAAGAGCTCAGGGTCTGAGCCAAGGATAAAATGCAATCAAATTTCTTCACTTCAATGTAATTAATGAAATAATTAGTAAATAAGTCACGAATTAAATGAAAACTTTGAGAATAAGAGCGAAACTGATAAATTAACAAGGTAGTAACAAAGTAACTAGGTTACTCTACTCTTATTTCAGTCATCCATTCATAATAACATCCAATATATGAGTTTTAATTAAATGTTAATCAAAATTGAATTACATTAATAAAAAGCAATTGATTACAGACCTGACAAACATTTGGTGTACTTTCAGACATCATTTCAAAGACACTATTTTTATGATTAAAAACAAAATTAGATTTTTCTAACAAACTATTAAAACAAATGAGAAAATAAACTCACGTTTTGACACAATTTTGGATAAAATTTTGCAAATATTGCGATAAAATTGAATCAAAATATTATTTAAGATTTTAAAACAAAAGTGATTTTCCCGTCATTTGAAAAAAATATGTAAAAAATAATTATTTATGTCTTAAAGACAACACAAAAAAGTTGTTTTGTTTTGAGATTGAGGTCAGTCTTGGAATCGAGTCACTCGTGTTTGGCGACTAATGACCCAAACATTAATACAATGAGTAAATCAAATACAAGTTTTTGACCACAAAAATAGTTCATAGATTGAAAATACACTGAAAAATAAATTGTGATATCAATTGGCTTTAGTTAACGAATATATATGTTTGGCACTCATTTTTCTGTCACTTTGTGCACAAGTTTTTAATCAATTATTTATTTTAATTGATATTAAAAATGTGATCAAAACGTATATACAATTACTTCCAACTCATAACTAATTATAAAATATTTTAAAGCGTTTAATAATTTTCTTTGCGTTTAAAATACAGTCAAACGAATCGCACGAAAACATTGAATGTTTTGCTTCATTCATATGTCGTTCACTTTTGCCATCTATTGATTCGATCCGTCAGTAAATTCTTTGATTCACTTTTAAAATCTTTTCTTAAAAAAAATTATTACTTAAAAACTTTTTTTTTGAATTAAATTAAAATATTATTTACAAATGAACTGATGATATGTTTTATTCATTAAAATCATTCACTAATTAAAGGATTAAATTATTTCTACAGTTTTTTAATTAATATAATTTTTGAAACATCTAGGTCATCAATTGTATTCATATATAATTAATATATTTTATTGATTATACATTAATGATATTACATAACACCAAGTTAATTGATAAATTATACCATTTAAAAATAGAATTAAAGAACTCAATTTAATTATATTCACATTTAAAAGGTTTTAAATTTTTTGAGCTTGTTTATTCTTTATTTCAACTAACTCAAATAACTGCTGCAACAGATAATATAGAATTCATTGTCAGTTTGATTCTTTTGTAAACTGCTCAGGTCAATTTATTTGATTGGTTGTCTTTCCATCAATTGAAGGCTAAATTTATTTTTGATTAACGAAAATATCGATTTTCATTACTTTCTGATTGAGTTCTGATCTCATGTTTTTGTTTTTCATCGGAATATCAAACATTGGGTTCACGTTTCGCTTGTTTTACGAATTTCTTTATCAATTAAATGGAAATAAATTATTGAAAAATTAATGAATCGATGATCTGATCCTTAATGGAAGCAATAATTGAGAGCAACTTTTGATAAGACATCTGATTATCCACTTAATCGATAGACTCAATGTGAGAACGATTTGGTTATAAGTCTTGTTATTAAGTTAGTAAAGAGTGACTAAACCTTTTAGGGATGACATAAAAGATCTCTTAATGTTTTGATAGTTTTTTTCTTCGAATCGATACAAGTGTTGAGAGTCTGCGTGTCGACTTATTCCCAGAAAAGAGCAAATATTTCACCGCTTTTCAGTCATATTCACTCTTATTTATACAATCGATACCAAACATAGTTACGGATATGATTATTGTATTCGACTCTATTGGGTGGAGGGCTATACCACTGGAGCAGTAGAGCACTGGCTTTAGTATTCTAAGAGCTGTGTCGGAGCTGATGTTAAAATACGATACACTTTTGTGTGAAAACACAGTTTTCTTTTAGTGAATGCCATAGTCGTCTGATTTTCATGCGCTCAATATACCAACCTAAAGGACAGACCAGTGCTTGAAATGATGAAACCAAATATTTTTCAATACTATTAACAAATATGATTCGTAGGTCTCTTCTAATTCGAAAATGTTTAGTCGTTTTCATTGTTTTTATAATAACCTGTATTTCAATCCACTTCAAAGGTAAACCTCATTATATTTCCACTTATTCTGTGCTTTTGTTTTGTTCGTGAAATTGATATCAAAAATATAAGTTTGCATTCCTTTCGATATGTTATACAATTCTATTTGAATAATGCATGTTCTAACTTAATTTAACTTAACTAGATTATTTATTACATATGAAATTCTTCTATTATAACTAAAAATGTTTGGAATTTTTGAATTAATTTTTTGGATTCAATTTGGGCTGAAATATTGAAATCCAATAATAGTGAATAACATTAGCTTTTGTGCAGTTGAGGGCATTCCCAAAAGATTTCTATTCTATTCTTTAGGGAATTCTTTTGGAATTATTCTAAGATTTTTAAGTCAATATCAATGAAGGAATCAATTCTTCAGTAAATCATTTGATATGTTTTAAAATATTTTTTCAGATAATCATTTGATTTGAAATAAGATTCACTAATAAAGAGTTTGAATGAGAGCTAAAAACAAATCAATTATTAAGTAATTCTTAACACAAATCCCATAAATATATAATAATTTTTCGAGCATTTTATGGCATAGAATTGATATATGAGTTATTCATTGAGAACAGAATATTAGAACAAATCCATTAGTGATTAGATTTTTACTTCAACGCAAAACTCAGCAAATATTGTGACCCTTTCAGAGGCAAATACACAGTTGAGTGCAGAACAGATCCAAATTCTTACACACAATTTAATTTCACATAATATTATCAATCATGAAACCCTGTGCTTTTGAAACAATAACAATTTATTCAACAAATTTCATAATTTCTAGAAAAGAATCACAAATATCGCAAATCTTTTTAAAAATGAAATGGATTTCAATTAATTTTTGAAAAACGAAAAATTTATTTATAAAATAACAAAAATTTTATTAAATGAAATTTTTGATGATATGAGTCATTTGCGACTTTCATATCCTTTGTCGGTATACATACAGAGGATGTATGTATGTATAGATTCCAGGGTTAGCACAGAAAAAAAACATTAAATTCTATGAATATATGACTTAATGATATAATACGTCAATTAAGGGATGTCTAAAATAAAACAATAAATGGAAGTATAGATTCAAGTCACGAATTGTCCATGATCAATTCGTAGATAAAGTTGATTAGACTTTCACTCTATTAACACATTTGATATGATTTCAGGACAATCACAACACAATCTAATCTCAAACGGCGTTCAAACCTCTGATGAAAAACATTACATAAGCCGTAAACTGAATGGACATCGAAGTAACAAATCGTCAAATAATTCATCAGAATATGAAAATCAAGACAAGAATAAAGCCTTTGACAGAGAGTCACAAATCTATTCAAAACTCACTCATAACGTGTAAATCAATTAATATTTTGTTTAATTCTTAATATTATTTTATTTAGAATTTAATTTTGTCTTTTGTCAGACCTTCTCATTTGTTGACAACGAAAAAGCCTTTTATAAATCTGATAAAATCAAATCTCACGACTTGTACTAACCCAGCAATCAATGAGTTTCCATCAGATGTGTTCAGTCAGAAGTCGAGATCTCGCGGTGCAATCCTTATCCATGTGTTGGTCGTCCTCTATATGTTCTATTGTTTGGCAGTTGTTTGTGATCTTTACTTTTTGCCATCACTTGAAGAGTGTTGTCAAGTATTGCCATTCACTTCAATAACTCTTAACTATATATTCATTGGGTTTTTGTGTCTTTCATAGCGTTTGAATTTATCACAAGATGTAGCAGGTTAGCTTTTCCATTGACTTTGATTTCTAAATCTAAAAATATGTATTCAAAAGGCGCCACATTCATGGCCGCCGGTTCCAGTGCTCCAGAATTATTTACAGCCACTCTGGGAGTATTCATAGCCAAGGGTGATGTGGGTACCGGTACTATTGTCGGGTCTGCCGTATTCAACATCCTATTCGTGATCGGTCTCTGTTCACTCTATACCGGTCAGTATTTTCATTATATTCTGCATTTAAATGACCTGTTGTTAAAACTTTGTTCAGTTTCCACTCAACTCAATTGGTGGCCCGTCGCCAGAGACTCGTCTTATTATACATTTACAGTTCTCATCCTAATTGTGGTCAGTTTTTATGACTTTTATTTGCAATAAAATAGAAAATCAAATGAATTTTATTTATTTTAGTTCATATATGACGGAGAAGTGACTACTTATGAGTCATTAACGATGTTACTTCTTTATGGGGTTTATATATTAATAATGAACTTCAACGTCAAACTCAGAGAACTTGTCCTTCAGAAATGGGTCCAATACGGGAAACCTTCTGGCGATGAGTTTCAAAATTTAAAATCAAACTCTGGAGGCGTTGTCTATCATTCCTTTAAAGGTAAGGCAAATATTTAGTTGAAATATCAAAGTTTGCCTCAAATAAAAAAGAGTGGAAAACATCACTTTTCGCAAAGAATATTGAAATTTGATGATAGCTATGAAATAAACCACAAAATGAATTAGTGATTCAATTTTGATAATATTGTTATAATTAAAAATTTGTTGAAACAATTTTATTTCGGTTGAGTTAATATCAGATTTTAATATTCTCTTCTCATTATTCTTTGAATTTTAAAATTAGTACAAAATTTTAGCCTTCAGTCGATCGATAATTAAAGTGAAGTCTTGATAAGGAAGTCACAGTTTTGCTCGACTTTAGACTTGTATTATATTTGCTAAACAAATATTTTTATGATTTTTTATTTCTTTTCTTTTCGTGTATTATATTCTAAATAATGGATAATATGTTTACTTAATGGCAATCAATGAATCATTTTTATGAAATGCTTTCAATAAAAACTCTTAGGATTTCGTCTTTTTTTCTGATATGAAGTTATTTTGAGCTCAAGTCTGGTTGCAATCGATATCAGACCCAAACCCTATTTCTATGTAAATATAAAATTCATGAAAAAAATTCATTTTATTTCTTATTAGAGTAATATTTTTTAATTAAAATGTCTCTACTCATTTAAAAAAAATAATTTATTTTTTCGGTATTGTGAGGCAAACCTCAAAACCTATTTATTTTTTCCATTAAATTCTTGACATTTAGAATACTTTTTTTTAAAATGAACTTGCAAATATTTTCTTCTAGAACAAATATTTACTTAGCAATTGTTTCATTAAATTGAGTAATGGTTCATAAATTTTTCCCTTATATAAAGAATTTTAATATTATAAAAACATTTTATCCATTTTTTCAATTTGGATAAAATTTTATCTGCTCTGCAATACAGAAGTGTAGATATTAATTGACAAACCCTTCCCCTTAAAGAGTACTTCTCTTTCAATCACTTAACTTAAGTCTTAACCCAATGTATATATTTTTGTTGAACTATAGCTCCAGAGGATGATTACGGCCGTGCATTCGGTCTAAGAAGACCACAGACTACTCTTTATGAGGCCACACATATTGTGATCATTAAACACAAACGTCTCTTTCGGCCAATAACTCGGTTTGTCTTCAAGTCATTCAAAAACCAATAAATAATTTGTTTTTTCCCTCAGATTCCGATCGGCCGCCCATTTAATAATAATTCAAAGACAAAAAGGTATTAAATTAAAACCTATTCATATGATCTAGCTAATTCTGAATACTACATGTTAGCCAAATATCAGACACAAGGTCTGCAACAGAAACAGTTCCAACAACAGGAAGAACTGAATTTCGCCAAATCTTTCGATTCTGTTCGGAGGCAATCCCTTATAGCCCCCGATCAGGACTACTGGAAAAGAATTCCAAATCCGAGTCAGTATTCGATTGATTCGGTTTCAAAATTTGTATTTAATTTGATTTGTTTTATGTCTAAGACGTCGACGGATTGATTGAATGTTTGAAGTGGTCGGTCATCGCTCCCCTTCACGCCTCCCTTTTCTATACAATTCCTGACTGTAAAGTCAAACAACACCTGTTTTTGGTCACATTCTTCATGAGTATAACCTGGACGGCTATCTTCTCATATGTCATGGTTTGGATGGTGAGTAGGACTCAGCTTAATCTTTGAAATCACTAACGCTTTCTGAGCACAGGTCAGTTTAATTGGATTCACTCTCGGCATTCCCGATAGTATTATGGGAATAACCTTTTTGGCGGCGGGAACTTCAGTGAGTTTAACCTAAAGTCTCGTTTATTTTGAACCAAAATTAATTGTCGTTAAGGTTCCGGACGCCTACGCGAGTCTTCATGTGGCCAAACTGGTCTTATATCACCTCTTCTTATAACACTTTTAATTAAAAGTCAATCTATTTTATGTATTTGACATTAGGGTCAGGCGGATATGGCTGTCAGTAACTCAATTGGCAGCAATGTCTTCGATATTCTCGTGGGACTGGCTTTACCTTGGTTTGTTGAGACTGCGATAGTTGATCCTGGTAACTTTTCTATATTGTTTCTATAAGTTTGTTAATTGATTTGTGACTTTAGGCTCAATCGCATATATCAATAGTCGCGGATTGATTTATGCCATTATTCTCTTGTTTTTGGCGCTTCTCATCACTATATATATGTTTCATCGAAATCACTGGACATTAAATCCTCGATTAGGTATTAAATCATTGATTCAATTGTTTATTTCAAATAATTATTCTGTTCTCAAGGATACGCCTTATTGACAACATACGCGATATTCTTGGTCATCAGTAGTGCTCTTGAATTCAATCTTTTAGGTAAATATTTTAACTCAAATTACCATGGTCATCCTTATTTCATTTTCCAAGATAGTCGATATGACATTATTATTATTCTTATCAATAGGTTATGTAAACCCTCCGATGTGTGGCGAGTGACCAATAAATGGATCCTTTTTTGGATTAAATGCCAAAAATTCACTGCATTTCTGATAAATGGTTTCGTTTCGGTATAGTCTTGAAAGAAGATATGGTTTTATTGTCGATATTTACTGAATATTAATATATATTGTATTAACTCTTATGAAAAGTGATGTGACAATCATTTAATCAAATTAACGACAAATCACTTTATGACTAAATCTTAATCAAATCAATAGATTTTGTCGTTTTTGGAAGAAATGTATTGAAATGTGTTTGAAATTCAGCTCATAATCAAAGAAATAAATTTAACCAAAAAATGAACAAAAAATTACTAAAATATAAGAGATTTTCATTTGAAAAAAATAATAAGTTTGAGCATAAAATCGACTATAAAATGGAGCAAGGTATGTTTCCATTGAGATTTGATTCCTCATTCAAAAGACTGCATCTCCCGATCAGAACAAACCTTCGATTACTTGGGTTTCCGGATCGATATCGATGTCATAGAAAGCAGGTCTTGTGGGCAGTCCTGGCATTGTTTGGATCTGAAAATTCAATTCAATTAAAGTTTAAATTTATTTCATATAAAATGATTTACTTCTGCCGCCAAAGGGTACAGAAATCCGGCGCCAATTGAAGCTCTTATATCATTGATAGGGAATGTAAAGTCCTTTGGAGCACCTGTTATGAAAAACAATCAATTTATCAAGATCATTGTATTAGTATTTCATTCTCCAATACCTTTGAGATTTGGATCGTGACTGAGGGAGAGGTGAGTTTTTGCCATACAAATGGCGAGTTTACCGAAACCCAGAGATTCGTAAAGCTTTTGATGAAAAATAGATTTTTAGATAAGATTTGAGAGAGAATTGAATTCTAACTTTGATTTTATTCTGAGCCAATTCACTGAACACAACGTCTTTAGCGCCGTATATATTGCGAGCAATCGTTTCGATTTTTGACTGAAATCATATGTTTTGCGATATTTATAATTGATTTGATTTTTAATAAATCATTTCTCACTTCAATTGATTGGTTCAAATCATAAGTGAATTGGAATTTTGATGAGTCGACGCTTTCGGATGCTTTGATCACTGCTTTTGCCAACTCGACGGCACCCTCTCCTCCAAGAGCCCAATGATCAGCAACACAGGCATCAAAAGCTCCGCTCTCTTTGGCTACTTTGCAGACGAATTGCAATTCTCTGTCGGTATCGGTCGAGAACTTATTGACTGCGACCACAACCGGAAGGCCGTATTGTCCAATGATTACATTGATGTGTGCCTTAAGGTTGTCCAACCCTTTCTCCAACAGTTCTAAGTTCTGAATTTCAAAATCAATACCAAATAAAATAACGGTATTCATACTTCTTCTCGATATTCTTTTGGAATTGTGGCACCGGGTGTCACAGTAGGCCCTCCCCCGTGCATCTTAAGGGCTCGAACAGTAGCCACAAGAACAGCACAATCCGGAAAAATACCTATTTATGAGGTTTTAATGAGTTTTGCGCTTAAAATGAGAGACTACGCCATAACTGACCAGAATTTCTTGACTTAATGTTAACAAACTTTTCGAGACCGATATCCGCACCGAACCCGGACTCAGTCACTGATTCAATTAATTCAATTAACTTTTATTTTAGTTTCAATACAAGACTTACAGACAAAGCCCTTCTCTCCCACCAATTCTAATGCAATTTTATCAGCAATAATGGATGAGTTACCATGGGCTATGTTCGCGAATGGACCTGGTTCATTCATTTTTACATTTATTATTCATTCTATTGATAAACTCAACAATAATTACCGCAATGAACCAAAACAGGAGTTCCCTCTAAAGACTGCATAAGTGTTGGTTTGACGGCATCTCAAGAAAACATTTAATGATTTAACGCTTTAAACGACTAAATATTGAATACCTTTGAGAAGAACAGTGACAGCACCGGAAACTCCGATATCATCGCAAGTGACGGGTTTGGGCGGATCGTGTCGAGAGTAGGCCACGACTATCCGACCAATTCTGTCTCTTGCGTCGGACAAGTCGTCACAAAGAGCTAAAATGGCCATCAGTTCACTCGCGACTGATATATCGAATTGAGTCTGAAATTCAGTTTTCATTCAATAATTGTTTGAATAAAAGTAATTGGACTCACTTTTCGAGTCATTCCCTTTTCAGTGGGCGCCTCCCCTATAGTTATTTTACGTAAATACCTGTCGTTTACGTCCATAACTCTGTTCCAAGTAATTGATTCGGGGTTTATGTCGAGTCGAGAAAATTCTTTCTTTTGGTCAGAACTCAATTCATTTGGCGATAGATTTGTAGGAATTCCTAACTTTTCGAGTCTTTTCAGTTGAATCGGAGAAAACACTCTTTTCTTTCCCGGCTTTCAAACAAATATCAGTTAAATATAAGACAAATCATTAGACGGATTATAAACAATACCTTTGAGGGCACTAATCGTGAGAAGAGAGCGCTATCCGATTGAGTCGACTCATGAAAAATTCTGGCGTCGATTGCGGCCGAAACCAAGTTATTGGCCGCAGTTATCGCATGGATATCACCTTTGGATCAGATATTGAAGTCATCAATATTTCAAAGTAATTGTCAAAAACCTGTCAAATGAAGATTGAATTCATCCATTGGGTTGACCTGAGAATATCCTCCTCCGGCGGCCCCTCCTTTTAAGTCATAAAACTTTCAGAACTTTTAAAAACTAAAAATTGTGTCAAACCTTTGATTCCAAAGGTCGGCCCCTGACTGGGCTGTCGTATGCATGTAATGACATTTCTCTTCATACAAGCGCCCAATGCTTGAGATAATCCCAAAAGAGTTGTACTCTTTCCTAAAAACAAATCCAAATGATTGGACTGAACTGGAAGTTACTTCAGCCAAAAATCTATACCTTCTCCGAGAGGAGTGGGTGTAATACCAGAGACGACAATATATTTTCCTCGAATTGAGTTTTTATCAAATTTCGGGATCTTTTTGGTGACCTTTGCTTTGTATGCGCCGTACGGTTCGTATTCACCGATTGAGAGACCGATTTCTGTCGCCAATTGAGTCACATTTTTGCAGGGATGGGATCGGGCTATAGCTATGTCACTGATATTTCAGTCAAATAGATATTTGTTTCGATGAGAAACCATTCATTATTATCATTATTATCATGCTACAACCTGGGAACGGGTTGAACCTTATTCAACCTTAAGATCTCAATATCCCAACTGGAGGTATGCGCTCTCAATGCCTATGTATTCGAAAATAGCATTGAAAAATGACACTGATCATATTTAGTCATTATTCGAAAAAGGCAATCGATTCGACCTTAAACTACTTAAATATTGAAAATGTTCATGATACAAGGTCAATTAGATTCAAGTTTCAAATGATTCAAATAAAAAGTATAAGAAATAATGAGTTACAGAAAGTGATATAAATATGAGAAATAGATTTTACTTTCGATTACATAATAATTGTATTGAATTTCAGAGGAAATCAAAGATACCAGATATGAGACAATATATGAGACAAATCACAATCAGTTTTAAGACAAACATTGAATAAGAAGAATAAGACACAGAATTTAAGTCAATACCTGATTAATAGTGAAGCGACAGAACATTTTCAATAAGAAAACTTCTGTAAAGTAAACATTTTTTCCAATAAATAAATGTTTGTTTGTCTTCACATTAATTGTTATTAATTTGTTTTGTTTTTCAGGAAATTTGATTAGTTTTAAGATAAGAGACAAAAGAAACCAACGAAACAATAACTCAAATCATTTTTTTTTATTAAAAGATATATTAATACAAGAATTTTATTATCGAATCAAAGAAACAAATAAATGATTAAAACCATTGAATTGCGAATCGATTTATTGGGAAATAATTTTTTGGTTTTGAAAACATTTTTCAATAGAAATAAAACTTTATTTATGGCATTCATTGATTACTTACCGCTTTGGCCGCATCGACGGTATTGCTTATAAGCATAGCCACAGTCATCGGCCCCACACCTCCCGGCACTGAATTCAGGGCTTTCTATAAGTTTTTGATAGTTTTAAGAAATCAAAGGCAAACCTGGAGTTATAGCACCGGCCACTTGTTTACACTCATCGTAGTCAACATCGCCTACGAGTCTGGAGCCGGACTTTTTGGTTGAGTCCGGTATAGAAGATATGCCGCAATCTATAACAACCGCTCCTGAAATTCGAGTCGTTTTTCAATACATTTTCAAAACATATGAGTCATATGAAGTAATACCCGGTTTTATCCAATCCTTTTTGACAAGTAATGGCTGTCCGATAGCGACAACTAAAATATCTGCGTTACGGACAACTTCTTTGAGATTTTTTGTCTTTGAGTGGCAGACAGTGACCGTCGCGTGATTCCAGATCAAGAGCTGAGCCATAGGAGAGCCAACTATTTTGCTGCGACCCACCACTACAGCGTTGGCGCCGGCTATTTGGACCCCAGCCTTCTTTATCAACTCCAAACAGCCATTGGGAGTGCACGGAACGTAACTGTTGAGGCCATCGATCTGTCCGTGCAATAGCTTACCCGCGTTCTCATCGGACAGACTTTGAGAATAATATTCACTACATTTGTCTTAAAATATATAAGAGATGACAAACCCGTCCACATCTTTATGGGGAGCGACTAAATTGGTTATCTTATTGGTGTCTATCGGGTGCTCAGAATCAAAGGGTAACTGAACTATAATGCCGTGAACCGACTTATCCCGATTCAATTCATCGACTTTTCTCATCAACTTTTGAATAAAAAATTTTAGTTTTATTTACGAGAAAATAGTTATATGAAGACTACCTCTCCTTCATTAGTTGTTTTCGGTAATTGAATGTGTTTTGCCTCAACCCCTACCGATTCGGCGAAGTTTTTCTTCATCCGAATGTAGACATTGGAGTCTTCCCGACCCCCGACCTGAACGATGGCCAAAACCGGAGCCAATGATAACTTTTTGACTTCTTCTCGAAGTTTTAGACGAATTTCTTCGGAGACTTCTTTACCAGAGATTACTTTTGCCATTTTCGTGAAGACACTACTGCTCTCAAAATGTAAAAATCAAATATTATTTTATCGAAAGGTTTAGAAAATTAATTGGAAATTATTTTTCAGTTAAAACTTTTCAGTCGATCAGAAAATTCAAAAACAAATGATCGGAAAATTTTTAGATAAAAAAAACTATCTTTTTGTTGGCTTAACAACAATTTTAGATAAGATTTTGATAAAACACTTATTAAATATTTGAACTTCAATTGAATTTTTCACAAAAAGACAAACAACTGACACAAGATTTGCCTCAACTTCACTAAAACTCAACTCTAATGAAACGGAATAACAGAAAAGTTTTTGTTATTAAATGACTCGATATTATCGTCAGATCAGTTCAGTTCAGTTCAAGGTTTGTCTGATAAATATATGAAGACTTCATGACTTGCCTCAAATGCCTCAAACTGTTGATCATTTCAGTTGGGAAACGACTACTTTAGCCTTCAATTTATTGAAATGACTTTTATTTCTAATTTTAAAAGTTTTTTAGATTCGGAATCGTTTTCAATGACTTTCAACTATTTCTTCAGATTTTGATTTCCATTAAATTTTTTGTCCGAATATTTGTTTATTTGATTTGATAAACAAAATACAGGATTTTTAGTCTTTATCTCCCAGTTATACAACATATCATAAATTAAGTATGATTAAAGCCTGGAATAAACTTGAATTGCACTGAAAATGAACCATGCTAATTCAAACGATAAATCAATTTCAAATATCAGTCTTATTTTTGTTTGAATTCAAAGCATTGCATAATTGTATTGCATTTACTTTAGAGGTGTTCACCGGACTTTCAAAGCATCGGCTAATGCTTGCAAGAATATTGACAAGGTCATAGGACATCACCATGCAACAATTCAACATTGGAATCACCAATCATTTAAAGATTATTATCGAAAAAATTAATACTTTTATTGAGTTTCTGTTAAATTATAAATGAAATGAGTTTTACATTAAATGAAATTAAAAAAAACCTAAACTTATAAAAAGTAGATATCGTTTGAGACATAAAGTAATGTCTTTTTGTCATAATTTTAGTCAATATTCAAATCATTTGAATTGTTGTCAAATAAATGAATCGACATTTGGTTCAAATTGTAATCAAAAAACCAAATAATTACGAAAAATATCTTAAAATTGATGTCAAATGAAATCAATCCTTATTTAGTTGTCGTTGGGATCTATTCTTTTCTCGAATTTGTTTTTCTCTCTCGAATTGTCTTAAATCTGTTCTCTGAAGAAAAGCCTGTCTTTCAATGAATGTGTCTTTACTTCTGTTGTGAAGATCGAGTTCTTCAACGATTCCTTCCTTTTGTTTAAATTGTTGCCAATCTTTGACACTCTTCTGAAGAGTTCCCATCTTTGGTTTCTTCAGTTGACTTAAAACACTTCCCAAACCACCCGTTCTTTTCACTCCTTTTATTGGAACCTCTTTTGTTGTTGTCGTCAAGATTTCAGTCGTTTTGTCATTAGATTTGTCTTCAATTGGTTCCGCTTTTGAAGTATTGGCCAATTCTTCAGTCACTTCTTCAATGACTTCCACCTCTTCTCCGGCGAAGTCATAGGTTTTTGTTATCGTTTTCTTGTGAGTCGTGGCCTCAGAAACGATGCCATCATTTGATTTATCTTTCGGTAAATCCTTTTGAAATTCATCCCAAAGAGAGTCCGCTTTTTGTTTCAAATCTTCTGCAGACAACTGTTCCACAGCTCTAACTCCTCCATCATTTTTGTTAAGTTTTTTAGATTTTTTGTGTCCACCGATGCCTTCAATATCTTCTTCGTCGACCTCTTCTTCGCTTTGATCTGAAGAAGAATACAATGATTTATGAATTGACGACAAAAATATTAATATAGAAATGACTGACCGCTTAACACCTCGTTATCGGGTTTGTAGTCATCGTCTTCGTTGTCGTCATCGGAGTCTTCATTGGTTTCAAATAAATTATTTGAAGACATCTCTTAATAATCAAATTATTTTTATAGGATTTCAATAAAAATAAAAATGATTTTCACTTATTGTCGGCCTTTTAGACAATGAATGCGTTTTTTCACGTCTTTTGAAAATACTCTGAATTTACGTCTTTTTTGAATTGATTTCCGATTATTTTCAGTTCAAATCCAAAACAACTGTTAAAATAATATCACTTTTTTGTTTCCCTTCACTTTCAATGCTTTGAATTACTCGAACTCTTTCTCTCATAATATGTAAAACAGAATTTATGAACAGTTTTAGCGAAACATCTGATGTTTGGCTAAAATTTAAAGGGATTTTACGGTTTGTTTATTGTGTGAAAAATCCCTAAACTTTTAATAATAAATGATTTCCTCATTTTGTTATTCATTTTGTTATTTAATTGTTTTTAAATTTAATCCTCGATTTGATTAGAGATTAATATTTATTTGAATACATTTTTTCATTCAAAATAAATATCAATTTATTTAAATAGTATTAATTAAACGCAAAGTAAGTATATTTTGAGTAAATATTTTTTGATTTCATTTGACTTTTTTCACATTTTTTTTGCTTTTTTAATGAAATTCTTTGAATTTTTTGATTATTTTATTGAAAATTAATTTTGTATTCAATTAAATGAATGAATCGATTAATTGATTGATTTGTTTAAAGTGTGAGATAATGGGGAACTCAAATGCGAGCACTTCATCAAAGAGGGACCGAACCTATTCGGTGGACAGCGCTTACGACCGACGAGAGTCAAGTAGTCCGCGACCGGACGACCCCCGAAGCTTCGAGTTTGTGGCCGGAAATCGGAAAAAGCCTGTCCTCTGCTATCAGTCGTCTTCCGAATACCCGAACGACGATCCGACAGATTTGGATTATAAGGTCTTTTGGATCCCTTTTCTAAACTCTTCTTAACCTCTAATCTCATGATTAAGGGTCGACTCCGGGCGTCGACTATAAGCGAAGGCAATTCCATTAACGAAAACGCTTTGCCGACTGTTTTCAAATGGGAAGGTATGACATATCTCTTCTCAAACTCAATAAGACTTTAAATTAACTCTAATATTGATTGACTGAAAGGCGGCGGTAAAGAAGTGTTCATAACCGGGACATTCAGCGAATGGAAGCCCATTAAGATGTGTCAGAGTCACGGAGACTTTGTCGCCATTATTGATGTCCCAGAAGTATGTCATATATGCTGACAATCGAATGTTTTTAATCAATTTATTCCACATTCAAAGGGAGTCCATAATTACAAGTTTGTTGTCGACGGACAAGAGGTGGTCGACGACAACGTCGATGTCGATGACGACAAACGAAATAATGTGATTAACATAAAGAGGAGTGACTTCGAAGTGTTCGAAGCACTGGCTATGGATTTGGCCTCAAATACAAACAACACTAACAATAATAATTCGAGTTCGGGTTCACCGCCGGGTAATTGACTCTTGCAATTGGTTTCTATTCTGAAGTATTAAAAAACTTTTTAATGAAAAATAGGTTCCTATAGTCAAGAGCTGCCGACATCTCTGAGACACACAGAGTTTGGAAACAATAACGTACAGCACAGCCACCATATGACGGGCTCCGGTCCGCCAATACTTCCGCCGCATTTATTGCAAGTGATTCTGAATAACCCAAACGTCAACTTTTGTGAACCGACTCTTTTGCCGCAACCCAATCACGTTATGCTCAACCATTTGTACGCCCTTTCCATTAAGGTTTACATTCATTTCAATACAAATATATTTTATTCAAAACATAATCTAATGAATTGATAAACAAATTAATGATTGACTATAGGATGGAGTGATGGTTCTGAGCGCAACCCATCGCTATCGGAAGAAATATGTCACGACTTTACTCTATAAACCGATTTAAAACGATTCCGATTATCTTTTTTTTTTGATAAATTCGCACATCTTTTGTCAAAAATCTAATCTTTGGTTTGATTTTCGCCCAATGAGTCGACTAATGGGTCTAAAGCAGTACCCCTTCGTCTGTCCATCTCTTCGATAGCTCTCTGTGTCTGAGCGATAGTGAACTTAGTTTGTGAGATAGTGTGGCGACAATTAAACCAATAAATCAAAACAATTCCGGTGAGTGAGTAAACGGCAGCGTTTGTGGAGAACCCCACACGACCTGTCATTATATAATTCAATCAATAATTTGAGTCAAAAATTATGGTCTCATTCATTGATATTATGCTAATAACGAAATTTTTGCCAATTATTCATAAAATATAATAATAATGTTTCGATTCTTTATATATATATATATATATTGTAAATATAAATACATTTTTTTTGTTAATTAATCAAAACATAAATCGAAAAAAATTATAGAAATATATAATAATTGACTAAAAATTTATTTTATACGAAAAATGAATTTTAATGAGAAATTATTTTATTTAATAGAAGTGAAGATATATTATATAGTATTGAATGTAATAATAGTTTAAACTTTAATCGATTTGTTGTCAAATTATATTCTGTTCTTTAAATTTAAATAAAATTTATTCAAACAATATTTGTCTTCATTTTATTGTCTTTCAAATCGATTATCTGAAATCTTAGCTGACGTAAAACTAGCAAGATAAAACTTGATCATTATTGAATGGGTCATTTTTCTCTGACCTCAGGTCTCATACTTTTAGTGATATTTAACTAAATTTAGTTTAAAAGAGTTGTTTGTGAGAAGTCTTACTCGTGGCCATGAATGTCAAGAGTCCGGTACCAATTCCGCCCAAAATTCCGTAGAGGAAGGACTCCTTAAAACACGGAATTTTCTGAACATCGCGTCCGAAGAATAAAACCTTTGAATAAAATACAAAACATTTCTTCAATTCTTAAAAATTTAAAAATTTATTTAATTTATTGGGAAGTCTCACCTCTCGATGGATGGGTTCATCGTCATCGTTGAGTCCCTCCACAACATTGGGTGAGTTCGGGTCAAAAGGCATTTGATTTATAGTATTTCAATAATTAAATGATTTTTATTTCGTATTTGAAATTCAAAAATTCAATGAAAACCAAAACAAATCCAATCCATAGCTTACGTCAAACATTGCGATAATTGTCTGAAAAACTAGGAATCGTTGCAATCAATTGGCTGTAAGAGTGAGCTCACGACGAGTCAAAGCACCGGCTTCTCAAGTGTTGGGACCGGTTTCTCCTCTCTTTAACCTTTTATTTGAGAAATAATTAGAGAATTCCTGTTCTTATGTCTGTTCTAAAAGTCAGACAAAAAATTGATTAAATGTCTGTTCCTTTGGTTTCGCATTAATTCCAAAAATTATTGAAATTTTAGACAAAATCCATGAATCAAATGAAAATATATTCATCTATTGATGGGTTTGAGGAGAAAAATGGAGACAGAGAGGGGTCAGTGGCAGTGCCGAAGCCATAGTTTATTCAAAAAAACACTTAATTTTAATTTAATACTGACATCAAATAGTAATTATCGGCCGAATTGTTTGACAAATAGTGGGAAACAAATCTGAAATAATCTCTAATTTAAGTAAAAAATCCATTCAATCATTAATCAGATCCAATGACTCGAAAAGTAATACAAAAGTGGAATGAAATATAAAAAGCATAAAAAGAATTCAAATTAAGGCTAATATTTGATTAAAAACTTAGTTTAGTTTAGTTTAGAGCTCAAAAACATTCGACAAATATATAATTAAAATTCAATTATTTTAGACAATCAATCGATAGCTGTCTTAAGCCTCCTGTTGGGCCTCTTCCTCTTCAAACTCTCCCTCGTCTTCGGCAGTTGCCTCTTGGTATTGCTGGTACTCCGACACCAAGTCATTCATATTGCTCTCGGCTTCGGTGAACTCCATTTCATCCATACCTTCGCCGGTATACCAGTGGAG
>JAQIXV010000166.1:0-77744 GCA_034700625.1 Tectocepheus velatus
TGTAATTGTTAATCAATTGTTAATTTTCGCCATTTTTTGGAAAATATGTTTCGAAATATCAAACTTTAAATGCCTCTCGCCGCTTTTTGGGTTGTCCTAGGACAACATTTGATACAGTTTTGGAAAGCTCTTGATGCGGGGAATCGAGTGTCGGTTGGAGCATCAAAATCAGAGGGGTTCGAAAAATGAGGGCTCACCTCCTATGTAATGGAATGCCGAATTGCCTATTCCCCCCCCTTGCCCGTGTATGGTCTTAGTCTTAGTGTTATTCAAATTATAGTTTATTTACATTAATTATAGAATAGATTTTAGATTCGCATTAAATCTTTGTTATTCATTAAAATACTTAAAATAGTGACAAAAATTGAAAATTTTATAAACAGATCATTCATTACATGAAAATAGAAACTCATTAATAAATATAATTAATTGAAAAGTGTATAAACTGTAACTGACTTTGAGGTTGAACTCTATTTATTTGCCAAACTTTCAGAATTTGAAGGTAAAACTCATTCAAATAAACCGTTTGTATAATAAATTCCGTAAAAAATTCTTTTCTTTAAAATATTTATTTATGTTTTCATTGAAAACACATCAAAAGTTACGATTCTTTTATCTTAAAATAGTTTTCGAAAAAAAATCATTCAGAACTCAAAAGTCAAGAAAAATTATTATTACATCTTATGATGGACAAAAAACACACTTGAACTACCTTGGCAAATTATTTCAAATAAGTATAATACCATTCAAACGCCATGTATCGATTAAGATATATGATTCATCTAATTTTAATACCTATTTGAAGGATAAAATTCATTTTCTATATATAAAAAAATGAAAGGCATTAGAAATTTGTTGTATTCTTCAAACATCTAAAACTAATTTGAATTTATTTTGTCATTAATCGGAGACATTTCATCAGAAAAGTCAAATCTAAACATTACTGAAAATGAGAATAAATGTTATCTTAAGTATTATTTTTAGCGACTTTACAATCGACGAAAAATTTATTATTAGAAAATCAAATCTTTTTAAATGTTTGCATAATTTGGTTTAGATTTGAATGAATTTTGACTATTTGGCGATAAACTGTCAGACAAACCCACTTTTACTTGAGTTAGAGAACCAATTCTTATCTAATTTGTTGATAAGAATTGAAATTTCTTTAATCGAATCATTATTTTCATTAAAAAGAACAAAAATATTGCCATAAAAAGTATATTTTGAAGAAAACTTGAGAAGTGGTCAATTATTAAAGTTTCAATCAATTTGAAAGTTCTCATAAATTATATATAATTTAAATTATTTCTCTATATTATAGAGTCTATAATAAATTACGAATATATTTGAGAAATTCATTTAAATTAACAAATTATTAATACAATTGGTCTCAAGACTTGAGAAGAATGTGAGAACAAATGTCAAACTAAATGTGAATATTAATGTGAATGTGTATGTAAATGTGAATGTGAATGTGAAAGGTCAATTAGTAAATAGAACTGAAAGAGTGATAGAACTGTGAGTTTGACAAAATGATAGACTCAAAGTCTGTGTGAATGTGATTAACTAGCATTTCGTGTTATCGCATAATTCAGTTGGTTTTCAGTTAATTAAATCTAAAATAAGGAAAAGTTAATCATTTTTTGTGTTAAAAGTTGAGAATCTTTTTGAGAGGTTTTCTCCAAAAGACAAATCATTTTTGGCATAATCTCTATATTACAATACGCATGCGTTAGGGTTCACAACATTTCAATTGAATTTTTTGTTTACTTTTAATTCAATTTTTTGTTTCATTATTTTAATGATTATTTTAAAAATGAATAAAAACAATGTTTGTGAGGATGTGTTGACAGCACTCAAGAGTACATCCAAAGGACGTCTTAGTTATGACCGAAACTGGAAAGAAGAGCGAAGAACTCAAGTGATTACCAAAAAATATCACTTTTTTGAAAAATAATCATTAAATTGAATTTACAGGAAATTATGAACGAGGTTAAATTGAAGACATCTTCGTTGACCATTAGTCCAAAGGGACTATTGAGGGAAAATCCATTGAATCAATTGAATCAAACAAATCAAAAATATAGAGCAATCGAAAGCCCAACAAATGATAACTCAATTAATTATCAAATGATAGACAAATCTAATGAAACAAATTATAAAAGTTTAAGAAATAAGTGTTTCAGTCATTTAAATAATGATTTATTGAATGATTTTGAGCTCATTCTCTACGAAAAGCAAAGAAAGGAATCTGTAGTCCAAGAACTCGACAAAAAGAGACTCACTTTAGAGTCTGAGTTCAAGAAATGTGAGGAAGAGTTCGAAGAAGAAAACAAATTAATTCGACAGAAATACGCGATTGAAATATCCCGAAGAATCAACTCTTTGAGAGATGACTACAAAGCTCTCGAAAAGAGTATTCATTCAAAGGATAATAGTTTTGAGACAAATTCAATTACAACTAACTCTAAACTCAAAGAAATTGAGAGTAAACACCAATTTTTAGTGAAAGAACAGCACAAAAAACAATCAGAATTGAGAAGAAAACAACTGATAGTATATCGGAATGAATGCGAATCTGTTGTCAAGAGTTGTGTCCAATTGTCTAATCAATTGGAAAGTGATTTGAAAAACGATCAATACTTCCATACACTTAGACAAGAGTTGAATTCAATGAATGGTTTGCTTCAAAGCATTGATTGTCGTATAAATAAACCCGATTTAAGTGATTCAGACATAAATTGTGCTCAAAATTTCAAAATACAAATCAATGAATTGAAAGATAAATTAGTCTCAAATATAAATGAATTGAAACAAAAAACAAAACAAATTGATTGCAAACCAATTTCACAAAATTCAAAGTCTAATACCAGTGACGAACGTAAATCGGATTCAATCTCAAAGTTTGTGGAAACAAATGCTTTCAAAAACTACTTAAGATTACAGACGTTTTCAAATGATTTCGAAAACTCTTTTCAATCTTTTGTTAGAGAAAATCATTTTAAACAAAAGAGAAATGAATTGCAATTATTTGTTAAAACCACTATAAATACGATATCGAGTGAATCGGTTGAACACATTAGAGACAAATTGAATCGTTTGACTCAACTCTTCTCTGAGAAGACCGTTGAATACGGAGGAAAACACATCAAATGCAACTCAAACGACGGTTCCCTTCATTTTTGTATGAGTCTCACCTCAAAGATGTTTATCGTAAGTAATATCCTTTGAATCATTTTTTCTAATTATTGTCCGATTCTATAGAGTGTTAGCACTAAACAGAAAGATATAGCCCTAACAATGGCCCCGATTATAGTCCTCTTGTGGTCCCGTTTCCCAACATTTGGTCAAATATTTTTGGCTCAAATGCAAGAGAAGTGTCCATATCTGGTACCATATTATCCAGAAAGAGATTCAAATGAAAGTGAAGACAATTATCTGATCGCTTGCGGGTATTGTATTGGAAAAGACGGGACACAAGAAACAGAGGAAACATTTTTGAACCGAATGCGAGCTATAGTTAAACTCTATGCGGCTGTCATTCAATCTAATGTAGAGTCGGCTCATCCGCACGGCTTAAAGTTTGGATGGAATTGGATCTCAAGACTTCTTAATTTAGAGCCGAGACCTGCTATTACTGCAGCCGTTTTGGAGGCCTTTCTTTCAATAACTTCTCATAAGTTTTATCGCTTTTATGGAAAACAATTCATTAAAATAATTGATTTCATTCAAAACGATTACTTAAAACGAATCGCAAGTGTATCACAAAAAGACACTAAAAGACAATCTTTAGTCAAACTTCAGATGTTTGTCGACGACCTCAAGAAGAAGATTAATAGCGGATATAATTATAAGAAATTGATACCCGAAGGGGTTATTCCCGACTATTTCTTCAACCCTTCGTTCAGTTATAGTCGTAATTTCTCTTTTAATAATTGAATTTAAATGCAATCAATTATTTCATTTTTATTTTTTATTTAAATGACCAGAAAATTGAATATTTTATTTAAAATAAATGATTTGTAACCAAATGTTGAAAATAATATTATCTCCGTTTACTGTAAATCTTTTTCTCAGTTAAAGTATTCAAAGGAACTCTAAGAACAACAGATTTGGCGTTAAGTCCACTCGAAGTCTTGAAATTTTCAATATAGGCGCCAATTATTTCCACCATTTTTCGCAATTGTCTTAACGGCACTTTGAATGTCGTCTGAATTAATTCTAATTCAATTGGTCTGTAGTTATAGACAATAAAACTTAGAATTATGCCATAAATAAGTAACCGATCCTTTTGTTTGGCAGATAATAAGTATTTAATTTTTCCGCCGGTATTTTGAGCGGTTAGGTATCGATTTAGTAAAAACTCTTTGACTTCAGTCGTGATTTTAGGCAATGGATCCGCTGCTCTTAAATCATTACTCTTTAGGTTTAGTAAATTTATGATCAAATTTATATAAATTGCAATTAATTTCTGTTCGGAATCATTTGGATTTGATATCAATTGTTTGACAAACGAATTGTCAATTTGTTGGAAGAGTTCGCTTTGATATTGTGTTAAAATATTTCGCTCGTATTCAGTGATTATTTCATTCAAGTCATAGACTTCTTCCACACAAATGGCTTCTCTGTTCTGAAGCGGAAGAATATCGAGACTATCATTGATTGTCGACTCGTTTGCCAATTGAATAGCAGTTGACTCCTCTAATGATCGCCTTTTAGTTTCGATTTGTTCGACATCTTCTTCACCGAATTCGATGGCGTACTTCCTCTTACTTGCGAGAGATCTTTGAGTCTTTCGGGACCCGAACTTCTCTTTCATTTCTTCCATTTGTTCCTTCTTTGAGAGAGGGGTTAAACTTAAATCACGAGATATTATCGTTTCATTCAATTCTATTTGTGGTTTCATTCTATATATCAAAAGCGGATGTATTTCGAGGACATCTTTGTCTCGGATTCCGATGTAATAATCAGAGGTTTTATCCGCAAATCCATTGAATTTCTGACCAGAGATCACATCCAAGCCTTGGATTTCATGCTTTTTGGAGGAATCGAGAGTGAAATCAATCTCTTTTGGGACACCCGTCGATGCAAACAAAGCCATTGCATGTTGAGTGTCCTCCTCTACTAATTTGATCTTGACCATATCCACCATGTCGACCATATCACTCATTTCAATAAATTACACACAAAATAGTCATTAATTGAGTAATAATTTAAAATATTTGCAAAATTTTAATGGAATTTAAAGCACATGTGTTTGTCATGAGATTATGGGGACAACGCATGCGCTTTACTGTTGAAAACAAATTATAAGGGGGTCTCAAATCAAAGTCTTAATCTTCTAACTTATTGTTAATATCTATTACTATAATCTATTACCGAAGAATATATGATCTAGTACAAACAAGAATATTTCATAATATTTAATTTTACGCTCCAATCAATAAATAAAGGAAAGTTTGGATTTGCATTGAGCCCAACCCTAACCCTCTTTGAACAGATTTAGTGACCCCTTTGGTGACACCGGCTATGAATGCAATGTTGGAATTGAAGGAAACGATAAATATATGGTTCACTCAATTCAATAGTTTTATTAATTGTCTTCAATTCTCTTCAAATCATTTATTTGTTTTTTATTTAAGAGATCTTTAATTTAGTTAAATATTTGTGTTAACCATTTGTTTGGTTTATTGACCTTTGGGTCAAAGAGTTGACCAAAATGTTGATCCAAACGAATGTCACCAGAAATGAAATACTGAAGAATTTGTCGGTTTTTATCCAAAGCTCTTCACTTAATGACAGAAAAATAATTTTTGATAATTTGATTCAATTGGTTAATGACAGAGACATCGAAGGTTTGAATAGATTTTAAATCACTTTTGTATTGTCTAATACTCAATCACTTCTTTGATTTGGTCTTTAGAGACGACAATCCGTGGATTATCTAAAGTTTTGTTATTGACTTTCTTCAGATATAATGACACGAAATCCATTTCTTTTGTTAAACGATTTGTCGAACATTTGATCCGAAAGTATCCGGAAATTGGTTCAAAACATTTGACACTTTGTTTGCTTTTATTCAGTCAACAGTTTAAACAATTGAATTCAAGTAAATCTATCGCAAGAATATGTTTAACGCCATTCAAACTCAGTGTTTGTCTTAAATGGAATCAATTAACTGAAGCCGACTTACGGTCAAAACTAATTGAAAGTCAGGCCATCATTAGTGCTGTCATTACTCTGTCTGACTCACAAAAGTTGATAACTAAGGCCTACAATAAGTTTAAAACTTTTTGGGATTCATTAGCCGTCGAAGAATATGTGGATTCTTTGGCCACACTATCGATGAATAGTACTAATAGTGATCCGACTATTGCTCTTCATTTGATAATTCTCTGGGATTTTCTCATCAAATACTTGTCTGAAAAGAAATCATTTGATTTGATCTCTAAATATAAACCGATATTTAAAGAACTCTTTTTGAAGCAAATAATTGGCAGCAAATCAAAGCTATCGAATGATATAATAGGAATCGGTTTTAAATATCAATTGAAACAAATAACTCACGAAGACTTCAAACAATCTTTTTTGCCGTCCATTCAAAGAGCAGTTCTCCGGAACCCAGAAGTCGTTCTCAATTTAATTGGAGCTATTCTTAAAGGACTGTCACTTGATTTGAGTCCATACGCCGCAGATATCGGAAACTTATTGGCGACACAATTGCACTCAAAAGACGAAACATTGCGTTCAGAAGCTGTTTGTGCGACAACCCATTTGGCCAAACAGTGTTCCAATTCTGTTGCCATCGAAGGCCTTCTCAAACATTACTTTTCAGTTCTTAATGGAAGCGAAGGAAAGCTGACGATTACTGTCCAAAGATTAGGTGTTATTTCGGGAATCGGAGCTCTCAGTCATCATTCAGTGAGCGGAGAGGCACAGCATTTGAGTGAATTAGCGATAGAGTCGTTCGTAACTCTACTGAAAGCCGAAGTTCATGAGCCGACGATTATTCACATGACTTCTCAAATGCAGTTGTGGTGCAACCGATTGGTCACTGAAATACCCAAAGTTTTCATCGAATGGTTTAAAGCACTGCAAACGGCAAAGACATCGACCGCTGGCGTCAAAAGTAGTTATATCTGTTGTTTGAGTGGAGCCTTCAAACAGAATATGTCGGAACAGGGGAACGATATCCTCAATGTTTTGACAAATTCTGCCCAAAAGTCATTCACAGCAACCGTTTCTCAACTACCGGTCCTAACAGAAGGTCTTAACGCTATTTGTCTTATTTTAAAACTGATGGCATTCAACAGACAATACGAAACAAAAATCAAAACACTATTCAATCAATTGTTTGAAACGGAAAAGATGTCATTCCTTTCCGATAAATTCATTTATTCTGTTTCTGAAGAAACACTTTTGACATTAATTTGTTTTATCGAAAATTTGGTTTTCAATTACGAGACTAAACTCGACTCAAAACTCAAGCCTTTGAACAAAGCTTTAGTTTTGCTGATGACTCACCCGATCTCTTATTCTGTGCGAAAACAGGCGTTAATAACCTGCAAAAAATTGGTCGCAAATTCTATTAATGAAAAGTTTACCATCGATTTGCTCAAAGAGTTTTATATACTCTTCAAAGACCTGAATATAAATCAGAAAACAGTTTCGAGTAGTGATGACTCCCAACAGACAACAGAAACAGTGAAACAGCCGTCGGTTTCGTCACTAATCGAATGCCACAATTCATTGCTTTCTTTCAATACCGACGAGAAGATCAAAAATGCGTTACTTTTGATGGCTTTACAGTCATCTCATATTAATATCTTATTTAACGTCAATCCATACCTTTGGTCGAATCAATTGAGACGAAGAGTTCCAATAAAATCGTTCGACAAATATATTGACGACAATAAAGCGATTTTAGTGAAGACTGTTCTCAAAGACATTGAGGACAGTGTAGTAAAGGCTAATGCAGTCAAAGCACTGGTATGTTTGGCACCGCACGACTTCATACCGATTCTCTTATCGAAAGCAGTGAACACTCTATCGAAACCTGATTTTAAAATAATAACTCAAATGGATTACGAAATCTATTTGACTCCTGAGGGAGAACTCTATGACAAAACAGTTTTGGATTCACTTAAAAATGATTTCCAAAGTAATAAAAACGTTAAAAGAGAGTCAAAGCTATACTCATATAAAGACCAATTGGAAGAAATTGAGTTAAGAAAGGAATTGGAGGCAAAAAAGAAAGCACAGGGAGACACACATGAACCACAACTCAACAAAAAACAATTGGAAGTCAAACAACAACAGCTCGAAAGAGAGTCACAAATCAGATCAAAATTGAGGACCAATTACGAAGAGTTTCGGACAGCTATCGATTTGATTGAAGCCATTGCCGTCAGTTCGACAGCCATTTCCACTTATATTAATGACGTATTGTTTTCATTAATAAATTTGTTTTCGTCTCCTATTTGTGCCGAAAGAGCGACACAACTATTCGTCGATTTGAGGAAATCCCTCTTCAATCAGAAGGATTCGGATCTAAAAAGATTTGGGGATTCGTTTGCTTTCATGACTTTACGTCGACTCAAACCTTTTTGTCCAATCGATCAAAACTGGACGACAGGAAATCTTAACGAAAGAATAGAGACTTTAATAACTCATTTGCATAAAAGGACGTGTCGTCCAACTGGAAGGGATTACGACGAAAAGACCGCCCAATTGGCCATCAAATTGCGTTTGACTGCACCCGCTTTTGCCTATTGTTTTCCATTAATACAATCACTACTTCTGAGTAGTGATACAAAAGAAGAGCTGATATTCCAGTGTCTGTCCATAATCTCAGAACACACACAAATGAGAACCAATTATAGTGTGGACGACACCGAAGACGAGACAATAGCTCTGAAAGACCCGCAATATCTTCCCCTAAAATATATGTTCGATACTCTAATCAAAGTGATCGCCAAAAGTCCGGTACATATCGAACAAACCGCTTCTAAAGTACTGTTGGATATTAGTCTGTGCGCCAATGGGGCCAAAGGCTGTGCCAAAGCCACCTTTGATGAGATCAATATCTTATTGGAAGCTCTTAAGAGTGATGTCGAAGACGTTCGGATCTCCTCTTTGAATGCTTTAAGTATTTTAGCGAATAATGTTTTGGTTAACATAAAGGATGAAAACTCGAGGTCTGTCGTCACCCACAGAATATTTGTGTCACAATTCGACCCTTTAGACCAGTGTTCGGCAAAAGCTCAGCGACTGTTTGGCGATTGTCTGCTCCGAACAACTGTTTCTTTATGTGACGCTCTCATCGATGACTTACTGAATGGCAATTCAGTTATTAGACATTCAGTGGGCGGTGCTATGGAAGCACTTCTCTCTGAGTTTCCCGACCAGACATCGAAAGTAATTCAAAAATTAATATCTGTTTATAGAGAAAAAGCAAAAGCATTACCGCCGACTACAGACAGTTTTGGCCGACAAATAGCAAACAGTGCTGTCGATCCATTTGAGCCCCGTTTAGGCGTTGCACTGGTTTTCACACAAATCGCATCATTGATTCCGAATGAGATAATCGAAGAAATCGCGAAATTCTATGTTCCGGAAGCCTTAGGCGATCGGAATGAGAGCGTTCAGAGCCAGATGTTAGAGGGAGGCTGTGCTCTCGTCAATCTTCACGGCAAAGAAAATATCAATCTATTGCTTAATGTATTCGAAAAATTCTTAGACGACGCTCCGGACTCTCAGGACAACGATTCCGTCAGAAGAAGTGTTGTCGTTCTCATGGGAACTCTCGCCCGACATATAGATAAAGATAACCCAAAAGTTAAACCAATTGTCGCTAAACTGATAGAAGCGCTGTCGACCCCCTCACAGATGGTTCAGGAGGCGGTCGCCAACTGCTTACCTCATCTGATACCTGCTTTTAAAGACGAAGCGCCGTCTCTTCTCCAGAAATTAATTCAATTACTTTTAGAATCTGACAGTTATGGCGAGAGAAAGGGCGCCGCCTATGGAATCGCTGGGATTATCAAAGGGTTGGGAATATTATCACTAAAACAGTTGGGAATAATGGATGCACTGACTGAAGCCATTCAGGACAAGAAGAACCCCAATCATAGAGAGGGAGCGCTGTTTGCCTTTGAAATGTTGTGTTCAATGTTGGGACGACTTTTCGAGCCATACATCGTTCACATTCTTCCGCATCTTCTGCTCTGTTTCGGTGATTCTTCGACTCGTGTCAGACAAGCGACTGATGACACCGCCAAACAAGTAATGTCTAAATTGAGTGCACACGGCGTCAAATTGGTGTTACCCTCTCTATTGAATGCTTTGGAAGAGGACTCTTGGCGTACAAAAGCCGGTTCTATTGAATTATTGGGAGCGATGGCCTACTGCGCCCCTAAACAGCTCTCGTCGTGTTTGCCATCGATTGTACCGAAACTAATGACAGTTATTTCTGACTCTCACCCAAAAGTACAGAAAACTGCCGCTCAGGCCCTCAAACAAATTGGTTCAGTCATCAGAAATCCTGAAATCCAAGCAATAGTTCCCGTCTTATTGGAAGCACTTCAGGATCCGGCGAATAAGACCTCTAAATGTTTGAATACAATGCTTAACACAAAATTTGTGCACTTCATAGACGCGCCATCACTGGCACTAATAATGCCTGTCGTTGAGCGAGCATTTCAGGGCCGGTCCACTGAAACTCGTAAAATGGCCGCTCAGATCATCGGCAATATGTATGCTCTGACCGATCAAAAAGATTTGTCCCCTTATTTACCGTCAATTATTCCGGGACTCAAACAATCACTTCTCGATCCGGTGCCAGAAGTCAGAGGTGTTACCGCTCGAGCTCTCGGGGCTATGGTTAAGGGTATGGGAGAAGACATTTTCGAAGATCTTATGCCTTGGCTTATGACGACTATGACTTCGGAAACCAGTTCTGTCGACAGGTCAGGAGCTGCTCAGGGATTGAGTGAAGTGATGGGAGGACTGGGACTCGAAAGACTTGAAAAATTCATTCCGGAGATTATCGAAACCGCCGAACGCACTGACATCGCTCCGCACGTAAAGGACGGATATATAATGCTATTCATATACCTTCCGATGGTTTTTACTCAAGACTTCACTAAATATATCGGAAGAATAATAAACCCAGTCCTCAAAGCGTTGGCCGATGAGAATGAGTTCGTTCGGGAGACCGCTCTCCGCGCCGGTCAGCGAATTGTCAATATGTACGCCGAGACTGCGATTCAACTCTTATTGCCTGAGTTAGAGAGAGGGCTATTCGACGAGAACTGGAGGATCCGATTCAGTTCTGTCCAACTTTTGGGTGACCTCTTATTCAAGATTTCGGGCGTCACCGGAAAGATGACGACAGAGACCGCCGATGAAGACGACAACTTCGGTACAGAACAGTCTCATCGGGCAATCATGAGTGCATTGGGAGGCGATCGACGCAATCGAGTTCTTTCCGGTTTATATATGGGACGATCCGATGTCTCACTACAAGTACGTCAGGCGGCACTCCATGTCTGGAAAGTTGTGGTCACTAACACTCCCCGAACTCTAAAAGAGATTCTGCCGACACTCTTCTCATTATTATTGGGATGTTTGGCGAGTAATAGTTCGGACAAACAACAAGTGGCCGCTCGAACTCTCGGAGATTTAGTCCGCAAATTGGGAGAACGTATTCTTCCAGAAATTATACCCATTTTAGAACAGGGACTCGAATCCGACCGATCAGATCAAAGACAAGGCGTTTGCATCGGTTTGAGTGAAATAATGGCTTCAACTTCAAGAGAAATGGTTCAGGCGTTTGTCGATTCATTGGTGCCGACCGTCAAAAAAGCTCTCTTCGATCCGTTACCGGAAGTACGACAGGCGGCCGCCAAGACTTTCGATAGCCTTCACGCAGCTGTTGGTGTCAGAGCTCTCGACGAAATATTACCGGCGCTTCTCAACCAATTGGGAGATCCCGTCAAAGGGGAACGAACTCTCGACGGTCTCAGACAAGTGATGGCTATCAAGAGTAGAGTTGTTTTGCCGTATTTAGTGCCTCAGGTCTGACCAAATCATTTCATTTGTTATATTATTTGCTAACATTTGTCAACAGTTAACAGTCCCTCCCGTCAACACACGTGCGCTCTCTTTCTTGTCAACAGTTGCCGGAGAATCCCTATCGAAACACTTACCAAAGATATTACCGGCACTTCTTCTGGCTTTGAGTGAAGCTATCGACACATCCAATGAGAAACAGGTTTTCACTTATTATTGATGTAAACCAAAATCTTATGACAAATATTGTATGAATCGATAGGAACTGGAATACTGTCAGTCAGTAATACTTTCAGTGAGTGACGAAATGGGCGCTCGAACTATAGTCGACCACTTGTTAGAGTCGGCGCGAAATGAGTCGCCGCGTATCCGGCGCTCATCGGTTCTGCTTTTGTACGCGTATTGCAGTCAATCAAAAGCAAATATTTCTTCAAATACTTCGCAACTGATTCGCGGCTTAATTCTGTTGTTCACCGATTCTAACGAACAGGTGTTGAATCAGAGTTGGGAAGCGCTTAACGCTATCACAAAGAATATGGAGAGTAAAGAACAAATGGAATACGTCTCTGAAGTTAGAAATGCTGTTCGATATGCTGTCAGTGATATGAAGGCCAGCGCTCACAACGGGACGTCACAAATGCTTTTACCCGGATTTTGCTTAACGAAAGGTATCGCTCCTATACTTCCCATCTTCAGGGAAGCCATTCTCAATGGTAATCCCGAACAGAAAGAACAGGCGGCGCACGGATTGAGTGAAGTTATCGAACTGACGAGTGCTGAAGCACTCAAGCCTTCAGTTGTCAATATTGCCGGTCCTCTGATCCGTATTCTGGGCGATCGGTTTACATGGAATGTAAAAGTAGCGGTTTTGGACACACTCTCTCTATTGCTGAATAAAGTGGGGGCTCTTCTCAGACCTTTTATCCCTCAATTGCAGCAAACATTTATTAAAGCCCTAAACGATGGCCACCGAAGTGTTAGATTGAGAGCCGCCAACGCATTGAGTCAATTGATTGCAGTCCACAATAGATGTGATCCGGTGTTCACTGAATTGCATAACGCAATCAAAAGCACTGCCAATAGTGACGACTCATCCATAAAGGAAACAATGCTTCACGCCTTACGTCTCGCCATCACTCCTGCAGGCGATAAAATGTCAGATACTGTCAGAAAACAATTGACTGCAACTATTATATCATTGTTGGGATCGCCAGAAGATTCGTGTCGTTCGACAGCCGCCGCCTGTTTGGGGGTTCTCTGCGCTTGGCTTCCAAACGATGAATTGAATTCTATAGCAAAAGACCATTTACTCGACGACGACATTACTGTTGACTGGACTTTACGTCACGGAAGAAGTGTTGCGCTCAGAATATCACTGAAGGAGGCGTCCAATCGACTGATTAAACCTGAATGGAATGACCGCATCTCTAAAACATTGATTGCATTCATATCCTCAGACAGAGTCCCGATTGTTATGAACGGCATTAAAGGGTCGGCATATCTTATTAAAGACTTTTTAATCAAATCGGAAGCACCCCTTCAACCGGTTTTGACGGCCTTCGCAAGAGTTCGTTGAAATTGTTTTCCAATTAAATTATTTTATTAAAAATTTTATTTAAAAACAGGGAATGAATCACAGCTCTAATGAAGTGAAGCAAACGGTCGCCATTTCCACCTCATATATCGCTAAATGGTTGCCGACATCGGTTCCGCCCCTTCTGTTTAAAACATTGGTTCCATTAGTAGTGAACGGAACCAAAGAGAAGAATTCAATGGTTAGGGCCAACTCTGAACACGCTTTGGTCGCATTTCTTAGGCTTAAGTCAGGCGATACTGTTCTCCAGAGTTGTTTATCAGCGCTGGACACGGGAGCGGCCGAATCCCTTCAGGACTGTATCAATAAAACCCTTAAGAAAGTGGCGGCACAACCACTCCATGAACTCAAAGAAGAAGAATTTGACGACACTTTACTTACATAACAGTTGCGATACATTTGATTAAAAATTAATTTATATCTGTTTTTGATTCTCATCCAAAAGATTGGGTTTTGAATGATTCAAATGATTAATAAAATGTATTTTTCAAACAAAACTATAAATCAATTGAAAATTATTTCAAATATTCAGTCAATAAGAATAGGTTTTCAGTTGATTTGATGACTTTCCCATAGGACTCAAGTTTTGATTAAAATTATTGATTTATTGAATGAAATTTTTGTTAATCATTGCTTACAGTTATGTTTTGCGTCAAAATATGTTTTATTTGTTTTAAAACTAATTTATTTATATTTTGAGTTATACAACAAAAAAACTCAAATATTATTAACAATTCTTTGGATTTAATTTACATTTCTTTATAAAAATTTTCAGAAGAAGTGATTAAATCCTTTTCCCATTTCGTTGTCAAACAGTTTTATCACAAAAATAATTCATTTTTTGGTTAAATCTCTTCAAACGAACCGTTTTGTAACGAAACCGATCTAATGATGAGTTAAATAAAGGGTTATTTTTCTCTTTTGATTAATCGATAAAATGAATACCTGGGGAGTGAACCGCCGATTAAGTTTGTGAGTCGTGCCGGCGTTGAACTCGACTTTTGTGAATGGAATTCATCGGCAAATTCTTGGAGTTTATGGGATGAGAAGATAGCGCTCTCCCTCTTCTTAATTGTGAATTCATTTGGAAGAAGCCATTTATGATCAGCACATTCTTCAACAGTGGGCCGTTTGCTTAAATCAAATTCATTTCAATATTAGTTTTTGATTAAAAAAATGAATGTTTGAGTGCTTACTGAGGGGTCAGTTTGAAAACTGTCAAAAGGAATCGAATGGCCTCTTGTGTTATCTCTGGGTAGAGATGATCGAACAGATAGCGGACATAAACTACATTCTGTGCCGTTTCGTTGTCATTTGATCCACGGAATGGAGAGAAACCGCTTAACAATATATACGTCAATACTCCGACGCACCAAATATCTGCAGAAGTGGTCACCTCTTCATTTTTTATGAGTTCGGGAGCTTTTCAATCAAACAAATGAATTAAAAACTGATTTTAATACCCCTTTAAATATAATAATTGATTCCTTTACTGACCGACATATTCAGGGGAAGCACTGATTGATACCCGACTTCCAGTGATTGGCACTCTTCTGGCATTAGCGAAGTCACAGAGTTTGATGTCATGCCTTCTTTGGTCGACCATCACTACGTTGTCCGGTTGTAGTTCCAGAATACAAATACCTCTGAAGTGAAGATATTCAATACCATCGAGAACTTGAAGAATGATTTTCGATACAATCTCTTCACTATATTTCTGTCTTTGAGATAGAAAAGTGAGGACATCAATGCCTGAAAGCTTTTCCATGACCAGAGCGAAAACAGATGAGCCCCGACTCGCAAACATTAGTTCTGCTATTCTTTCGTTGGCCAACGTTTTCATTATTTCGTATTCGCTTTTGATTCCTGACTCGGACTCACTTTGAGTGAGAACTGCTTTACTGACTAATATTTTATTGATATCTTTAACTCGAGTGTTGCTAACCATCGAAAACCTTCCTCGAGAGACCTCAGACAAGAACTCATAGAGAGAGTCGTGCTCTGAGTCTATCAAAGGAATTGGATTCAGTTCTTTACTGTAATCGATGTTTGGAATCGACATCTGGTCGTCAATCACTACTCGACCGACATCTTCAGTGACGGTCTGTCTATGAATGCGATCTCTGGGAACCTTCAGTCTCTGTGAATCATCTTTTGCCTGTGTTTTAACCATTTCACTGGCATTGCTGTGAGCACTCCATCCGAACCTATTTCTGGCACTAATTCTGAAGTAATAACTCGTTTCTGGCTCTAAGTCACTAACAATATAGAACTCATGCATAATATTGTCGGCAATTACTGTCCATTTGTGGTCACTTGGCTTTTGATATTCAAGTCTATAACAGAGTACATGAGAATTGCCGTCGTGTCTGGGAGGACTCCAACACAAATACACTTCTTTGGCTGAACCCCCATTTGCTTTTGGAGGTTCGGGAGCATTCGGAGCGTCACCTAATTTCAATCGGGCCCTACAAACAACAGCCCCCTCTTGATTTCTGGCGACGCACTTATACTGTCCGATGTCATAAGCCCTAGCAGGTTTTATTCTAAGCTCACACCTGCCGTCTTCAGTCCGTTTCACTTCGATACGACTGCTTTCGATAAGTATACCATCATTTCTAAACCAGGTATAACTTGGAGTGGGGTCTCCAACAGCTAAACAGCTGAAGATGACGTCTTCGTTCTCTTTTATCACAATATCTTTGATTTTTTCTCTAAAAAAGGGAACATTTGTTTTGATTCCGACATCTTTGGAGACTTTGACAAAGGCTTCTTTTTTAAGATGAGACAACTGTCCGTAAGCATAACCAGAAGTTCCTAATTCTCTGACTAAACGCATTGGTTTGGATCGGGTTTCGAGACCTCTTTTCTCTTCTCCGACCTCTTCATCCATAATATCAGTGAATTTTCTTCGCTCTCGAACTGAAACCGAAGGTTTGTATCCATCGTTGACCTGAAAATCAAATAAAAATAAATTAAATTAAATTTTATGAATCACTAAAGACTTACATTAGTTATAGTGTCCCCCCAATGAGATTCCCTAAGATTGGCCGCAAGACTGGGACTCCTCGAGGCTCCGACTCGAAGATAACTTCTGATTCTTGTGGCGAAGTCTGTGTCTCTCAATTGAAGCAAATAAGTGTCGGGTCCGCTCTGGTATCTGAGGGTTAATAGGAATTCACATAAATATAGAATTAATTCCGAAATAATCGATAATTACTGGCTCTCAGAGTGAGCGTCGACTCCTTCTCTTGAGATCTTTTGTTTGAATGTTTCATCAAATTGTGAGGGTTTGAACTTTGACCGACCCATATCTCTCTCGGGACTGGGAGGAGGAGTATATCTTTCGTCGGGAGGATATATCATACGACTGGGATGTGTGAAACATGAGTGTAGGGTTCGCCTTCTGTAATGCGTTTTACAGGAAGCGTTTGCATACTATAAGACAAAAATTGTCATTCAATAATTGACTAAATTAGAAAATCCAAAAAAACTGACCCAGCTCTTCCATTTCTTATGATATTGTCTCAAATTGTCCATGCAATTTAATTGGGCTCCAGTTCCGGGTCTATCAGCCATTCTGAGCCATGGATGTTGAAGAGCCGACTTCACATCCAAACGCTTGAAGGGATCAAATTCAAGGACTTTAGACAAGAAATCTCTTCCTTCGACTGATATTTCAGTTAAGTATTGGTGAGAGAAATCAATTTTTCTGAGTTCTAAGTGTTGTAGAGTCGCCCTATCGTTCTCTCCAAGGAATGGGGAAATACCCGTCAATAGTATGTATGCAATGATTCCGACTGAAAATATCAGAATAACAATTCATTTCATGAAATAAGAGAAATGATGACTAACCGGACCAAACGTCTGCCACATAACTTGCAGATTGTTTATCGAGTATTTCTGGAGCGACAAACTCTGGATGACCAAACTCTACGATATATCTGATCCCTGGAATTATTCTTTGAGCCAAACCAAAGTCAGCTATTTTTATGTCATTTCCGTTAACTCTTTCGAGAAGAATATCTCCAATCTTTCAGATAATCAAATAATAGTTAAAATCGTTTTATAACTTATAAGACATGACTTACAGTAAGCCCTAAATGAGCGATGTTTTTGAAGTGCAAGTAATCGATTCCTTCGAGTATTTGTTTGATATAAAGCGCGACTTCACTCTCACTCAGAGATCCCTTTTGAATGATATTATGGAGAAGTTCTCCGCCACCGCACAGGTCTGTGATTAGAGTCAGAGAATTGGGAGTTGATGTGAAGGCGTCCCACAATCGAGTAATTCTCGGGTGATATCCCAATTGATTCATGACTTCGAGTTCAGCCATCATATAGTCTTTCATTTGTCCCTTACCATGCATCATTTTGGAGGCAAAACTTTTTCCGGAAGCTCTTTCGACAGAGTGATATGTAATGCCTTGAGTGCCTCGACCCAACTCATCCCCGATATCGTAATATGTCTCAAATAATTTGGTTTTTGGTTTAATGAACTCATTGTATCCAAACTTGTATTTATCGTATTCTAGTTCTGACTCTATTTTGTTGTCAAATAATAAAATGATCGTTAGTTTTGAAATATTATATAAATAATTACCTTCGATGTGAAGCATTGCAGAAATGGATGCGTGACCCGCGATATTAGAGGCCGAACACGAATAAAGTCCACTGTCTTTGACAATCGCTCCATTGATGAAAAGGGTGGCCCTATCGGGGGTTTCCCACAGAATTTTGATTCGATCGGATTCTCCCATTGGCAGCCAATCTTTGAACCAACGAACCACTGGTTCTGGTTTTCCTTCAACAGTGCACTCAAAGCGGGCGTGTCTTCGGGACAGTACTGTTGTCTCTTCAAAACGTTTTGTAAAGACCGGCGGTTCTGCGATCTCTAACTTAATTCGTCTCATTTCAGTTCCGAGAGAGTTGGAGGCGACGCATGTAAACCATCCGACATCGCTCTCAGACATCTTCTTTATAAATAGACAGTTCTGTCCCCCCCTGTCCTGTAAATGATCGAAACGAGAGGCCGAACCCATTTTGATCTGAAATGTCATTATATTAAGTAATTTAACTCTTAATTAGTATAATATAAAGAATGTAAAAAATGGCAAAAATAAATGCTAAATATGACAGGAAAATAATCCTACTTCTTCTCCTTCGAATTGCCAAGTAACTTTTGGGTCAGGATGTGCGTAGATCCAAAACTCAAGAGTGACAGGTTGTCCCCGAATACCATAGATGAACATCTCGTGTTCCCTCAAGAATCTCGGCGCACACTCTGAGGTAAAACATTGAAATCAATTATCAATTGAATTAAAATTCAATTTAAATTCAAACCATTTTTATCGATAGGTGTGTGCTCTAAGTCATAGCCTTTTGGTTTTCGGTCAGTCGGCTCATAGGGTGCCTTCAGTTTACTTCTGAAAGCGGTAACAGCCGGCGACGGATCGCTTATTCCGAACTTATTTTCAACACGAGTTCTGAAACTATAGTCTTGTCCGGGACTGAGGCCATCGATGTCGCACTGGGAGTCTTTTATTCCTTTAGATTTAAAAATGCATAAAAACTGATTTAAAGAGATGTTGTGTCGAACCTGTTCTGTAGGCAATCCACTCTCCGTCAGGAATTCGAGCGAATTCTACTATATATGTGACGGGGATTCTGGGCTCAGTCGGAACAGATGGGAACCACCACAATGTTAAAGCATTATCACTCATACGCGTAATCCTTGGTCTGTCGGGTAATGGCACCGGTATTGAAGGCTTTTTGAATTTATCACTTAATTTGTCGGCTGACGGCCTTCTCTTCTGTTTGTCATCCAATGCTATAGAATTGAAAATTGATCTGAATTTGACTCTGAGTTCAATACTTAACTTTTTTTTCAAAGACATCATTAGTTTTGATAATAAGTTAACTGTTTTTAGTCATTAATTGCATTCAAATCTATTTGAGAACTACTACTGAAACAATCGAAAAGGCATTTAATGTTATAATAAATGAAGCCTTTAATGGAATTCTTTTCAAATATATTTACAGTTAATTCTCATAATTAATGACATTTAAGATAAATATTGAGATTTAAATAAAATATAGATTCAAATCATTATTTATATCACAAATTAACTAATTTTTCATTTTTACATAAAAAATATAAATATCTTTTCAATGAATTTATGGAATATTTGTATCACAACTAAAAACTAAATTTTGAACAAAAAGTTTTGGAATTAAGCTTTTATTCACTCTTTTATGATATCGTTTCTCAATATTTTCTATTCAGGAATTTCGGGAGGAATTGGTTTTAAAGCTAAGCTATGAATAACTCAAAAATCAAATGATTCGCAAAATTTGACCAAAAATTTGGATTCTTTTTGAGATATAAATGTTTGGCAATCGATTAGATATGAGTTAAGCTTTTGAATTAAAACATGAAATCATTTGGATTTCTGATTATTGCAGGAATCGCTTATGCATTGAAATATAAACTCTTGGACTCTGTCCAGAGCTGTATCGCAGGGGAAGTCTGGAGACCAGCGCAGGTTAAGTATTACTAAAAGGGATGCTAACATACAGAGCAATGTAAGGGTATAAGTCAGAGGCTGTAATTCGGGTATAATTTGTTTTATTTGTCTGTGATTTTCCTCAACAAGTAATGAGGACATCAAAGATGAGGGCTTACACTCAAACTTCAGGCTTGCGATGGAGTTGTCGTAGCCGTGAATATTCATCGCATGACATCTATATTCTCCCAAATCTTTTTGTTCGACATTTTTTATTTCAAATCTAATTAAACCATTGCTTTGATAATCGACATTATATTTGGATGGGGAGGACAGCGGCTCAAACTCTACTCCGTCTTTAAACCTAAAAGGTTTTAGAAAACAATTTTATTAATGAAATCAAAAAATATTGAATTTAATTAACCATTTAATCTCTGGTTTTGGTGAACCGGTAACACAAGCAGTGAATTTAGCGGACTTTCCTTCTCTGACTTCACAGTCTCCTAATTTCTTGAGGAAAGAGGGGGACTCTCCTTTAGCTTCAGTGTCGCTATATTTCAAAAAATAATTATTAGAATTCAAATGAATTGGAAAAAATGTTTTATAATTTACATGAATGTGATGTTAGCCCTACAGCTATCACTTCCACATTCGTTGTTAGCTCTGCACTCATAAGAACCGCTCAGTTTTTCAGTGGCTCTAATGATTACAAGAGAACAGTTCTCTCCCTCTCTTATGATACTGTAGTGAAGTCCCGGTTCGATACGAATTCCATTGCAATACCATTCAATTTTAGGCTCAGGAAATCCAGTGACACGACAGACAAGTTTTGTTGGCTCTGAAAGACCGACCTCTTTGTCTGTAAACTTTTGAATGAATTTTGGGGCACTCTTTCCAATAACAGTTGCTTTTGCTTTCGATGTATTGTCTCCCAAACGGTTTGAAACTTTCAATTCATATAAACCCTTATGTTTTGCCTCACATTTAATTATCTTCAGCTGAGCTTTGGTTCCATCGAATGATATCTGAATACTATCCGACCCTTCGATCTCTTCGCTATTGAAATACCATTTAATGTCCGGAATGGGATTGGCTTTGATTTCAGCAGAAAATTCAATAGTCTGTCCCTCGTGTACACAAACATCTTGAAGGGAACCAATAAAGATGGGGGCGCTATCCGGTCCGATTTCTTCTTCTTTTGTTTTGACTGAAAATTGTCCCGAAGTTTCACATTTTCCCAATTCATTAATAGCCTGCACACCATAAACTCCTAGTTATAAACCACAGTTAGTTTTGATAATTGATTTTCATTTAAATGAACTTGATCATCTGACATACCTGAGTCATCGGCAGTGCAATTATCAAAAATGATTGCGTGAGTGCCGTCCCCTCCGGCATAGAGCTTAATATGATGATCGTCCGGCCGAATGGTTTGTCCAGCTTTGGTCCACTTGACATCGGGTTTAGGTCTGCCCTCAACTTTGACTTCAAGTCTTGCGGGATATCCCTCTATTCCTGTTGTGTCTGTCAGTGGTTTTTCAAACTTTGGCGACCCTTTCATTGAGTCAATCATTAGTTAGTAAACAAAAAATCATATAAAATGACTCACTGTTAACAACAACGGGTGCACTGCTTCGCACTTCTCCGTTATCATTGACACCAATAGCTATATAATTGCCCTCATCTTCAGGTCTAACCTCATCAAAAATAAGCTCAGTTTTGCCAAAAGGTTGTCCCTTAAGGTGGACCCTATCATTAGGTATGACCTGTTGACCGTCTTTAATGAATCGGACCTCAGGCATAGGCTCTCCACAGACTTTAACTGAAATCTTTCCAAATTGTCCCTCAGTAAGAGTCGTCGGAATAAGTCCTTCAATGAACTCTGGTTTGTTGGCAGCTTTAGAACTGACAGTGACGGCACCCGTACAGCGAACCCTCCCCTCATCATTGATCACCGAAACTGAATACTTTCCGGAGTCATTCATATTTGCAGATTCTATGGTAAGAGTGACGGTTCCATCACTTGTTTGATCCAATTTGATTCGATCGGTTGACTGAATATCGAATCCGTCTTTCATCCATTTAATAGTCACCGGAAGATCTGATTTGAAGACAGCTTTTAAGACGAGTCGTTCCCTTTCGTTAACAATCGTTGGTTTCAACTCTTCAACAAAAGAGGGCTTCTCTTTAGGTTTAGGAATGACTTTGAGAGGGGCAGAGCTGTCGGCCTTTCCTGAGTTATTAATGACTTCGACTCTATATTCTCCCGAATCGTCAGATTTAATGGAATCAATCAATAGAGCGATAGTTCCGTCGGACTCCTTAACGAACCCGAAGTGTTGATTCGCTGATATTTTCTCTCCATTTCGATACCAAAAGATTTCATCGATATCTCCCGAAATCTTTGCTTCGAGTCTAACGGACTTTCCTTCTTCAGCACTGATTCGAGTCAAACCCTTTATGAAAACGGGTTCCTCAACAGTAGATTTGGGAGTGATTTGGACGTTAACGGCTGTGCTCTGGACTCCGTCGGATGTTCTGAAACTCAAGACATAATTTCCCGCATCTGATAGTAAAGCGCTTTCGATCTTCAGAGAAACAGTTCCGTTGGGAGTACTCTCGCGTATTACTCGATCTGAGTCTTCAACGGGTTTACCATTTTTAGTCCAATTGAATGAAGGAATGCGTTCCCCTTTACGCGCAATTTTTGCCACTAATTTCAAAGGACTTCCTTCTCTTATATTCAATGTTTTGGGAAGTCTTTCTTTGATTTCAGCGGAAATATCTTCTTCTTCCGGCACTTCTTTTTCTTCTTCCTCTCCTTCTTCTTCTTCTGGAGGTTTAGCGACTGTTTCCTCGACAACAGTTACGGTACTTAAAGATCCGACGCCTCTGTTACCAACTTTGGCAAAAACGGCATATTTTCCCGAATCAGAGAGTTTTGCGCAATCGATACTCAAACAGACGGTTCCGTCCGGTCTTTGTTTTAGCTTTAAATTATCGTTGGCTCGAATGGGAACACCATCTTTAGTCCAAATGATTTTATCGATAGGAGTCTCGCATTCAATCTTTGCCGTCAGCTCTAATGGTTTGCCGACAACAACAGTCACTCTTTCGGGTAACTTCTCCCTAACAACCGGTCCTTGTTCAACTTCAACGTTAGTGACGGCAACCACTTCTTCGTTAGGATTTCTCGCAATCATAACATATTCTCCAGAGTCGGAGGGTTTGGCTGAACCTATGGTCAACATATAGGTTCCATCGGGTTTTGCTCTAATCTCTACCCCTTCAGACTGTTTGATAGGAATTCCATCTTTAATCCAGGTCACTTCTGGAGGAGGCTTTCCATCAATTTTAGCGCTCAATAGAAGAGGTTTACCCTCACAAACACTGACAGAATTCGGCAAATTATCAATTATTATGAGTCCTTTTTGAACGGATACATCGCAACAGCTCTTGATCTGTCCGCTCGGGGTTTTGGCGGAGACAGCATACTGTCCGCTGTCAGAAATCTTAGCGTTATTTATCTCTAAAATGACAGTTCCGTCAGGTTTTGTCTTCAGTGTTATTCCATCGGAAGCTTCGATAGGAAGTCCATCTTTAGTCCAAATAATTTCAGGAATGGAATCGCTTTCGATTTTTGCAGTCAATCTGAGTGTCTTTCCTTCGACAACATTCAAAGTCTTTGGCAGAGAGTCCTTGAATGTGGGCGGAGTCATAACAGATACAGCAGTGGTCGACGTGATCTCTCCGTCGGGTGTTTTGGCGATTACGGCATACTTTCCGGTGTCTTTAGGTTTGGCGCAATCAATGCTCAGACATACCGTTCCATTTGGTTTTGTTCCTAATTTGACTTTTTCTGTGAAGACAATGGGAAAACCATCCTTAACCCACGTGACAACCGGTGGTTTCGCCTGAACTATAGGTAATCCATCGATTTTGGCCACTAAATTGATAGGCTTTCCCTTCAAAACACTAACAGCTTCGGGTAATTTCTGTGTAAAAATTGGCCCTTTTTTAACGTCAACGTTAGACAAAGACATAGCTTCTCCTGAAGGAGACTTTGCGATTACCGCATATTCTCCCGAGTCTTTTGCTTGAGCCGAACCAATCATCAAAGAAGTGGTTCCGTCCGGTTTGCTCTTAATTTGAACGCTATCTGTGGCTTTGATCGGCACATTATCCTTAAACCAGGACAACTCAGGAACTGGATTGCCGTCAAACTTTGCTGAAAGACTCAGAGGCTTTCCTTCACTAATGGCGACTGTTTCAGGTAACCCATCGATAATGACGGGTCCTTTTTGCACGAAAACATTACTGGATGACATATCTTCTCCATCTCTAGTCTTGGCCACAATTGCATACTTTCCGGTATCACTCAGTTGTGCGCAATCTATACTCAAAGAGACGGTTCCGTCGGGTTTTGATTCGATTTTGATGTGATCCGATGGTTGGACACGAATGTCATCTTTAATCCATTTGACTAAAGGCAAGTGCTGTGCTCCCACTTTTGCCGTCAGATTTAGTGGGTGTCCAACAATTATGTCTACATTTTCCGGCAGTCGCTCCACAATCACTGGACCGGTCATAACGTCGACATTACTCAAAGAGGTGACCTCTCCTGCGGGAGATTTGGCGACCACTGCGTACTGTCCAGTATTTTCAGGCCTTACGCTTTCAATTTTCAATTCAACAGTTCCGTCGGGTTTGGTCTCCATTTTAATATCTTTTGTTTGATTGAGAGGAGAGCCATCTTTAAGCCATTCAACAGTAGGTTTGGGTTCGCCCTCAACTTTGGCCGTCAAAGTCAAAGGTTTTCCTACGACTACATCTATATTTTCAGGCAATTTCTGTGAGATTACCGGTCCTTTTTGAACATCGACTTCAGCGGAACCGATAACTCTTCCCAAAGAATTTTCAGCAATTAATGTGTATTTTCCAGAGTCTTGTGGCTGAGCGCTTCCAATTGTCAGAGCAACTGTTCCATCAGGTTTTTCCACTAATTTGACTGATTTGTCGCCTTTGAGGGGATAGTCGTCTTTAAACCAACGGATTTCTGGTTTTGGTTCTCCGATAACTTTTGCGGTTAAAGTCAATGGTTTGCCTTCAACCGCATCCAATGATTCGGTCAACTTTTCTACCCATTCCGGAGCTGTTGTTAGATTTGAAATTACATCGACTTCAGAGGCAGTGGTTAAGTCGTGATCGGGTGTCTCAACGACTAACGCATACTTTCCAGCGTCCGATGGTTTCGTGTTTTCAATAATTAGGGAAATATCTCCATTCGCTTTGGTTTCCATTTTTATCCTTTCATTAGTTTTGAGAGGAACGCCATCCTTAGTCCATTTGACTCCTGTAATGGGCTGACCTTCAATCTTTGCGATTAAATTAAGAGGTGTTCCCTCATTTATTTTGACATATTCTGGCAATTTTTCTTTAATGATCGGACCCTTACGAACATCGACTTCACTTTTAGAGAGGACTTCTCCACTCGGGCTCTTTGCTATGACAGCATACCGTCCGGTGTCATCACTTTGAGCGCAATCAATACTAAGAGCTACAGTTCCGTCGGGTTTCGACTTTATTTCAATTCCTTCCATCGGTTCAATAGTAACGCCGTCTTTAATCCATTTGACTTCAGGCATAGGATTTCCATCAATTTTTGCAATCAATTCGAAGGGTTTTCCTTCCGTTACGTTCAATGTTTCGGGTAATTTCTCTCTGATAACGGGTCCGGACTGAACGTCGACATCACATTCAGAAACGGCTTCTCCGACACAATTCTTTGCAATCAATGAATATTTGCCTAAATCTAGAGGTTGTGCGCATTCAATGGCGAGAGAGACTGTTCCGTCGGGTGTGGACTCTATTCTGATTCGATCGGAGGGTTCGATACGTTTGCAATCTTTAGTCCATTTGACTATAGGTTCGGGTAATCCATCGACTTTTGCCGTCAAAACTATTGGTTTGCCAACAATTGCGTCGACATATTCAGGTAGTCTTTCTGTAATAACCGGTCCTTTTTGAACATCAACTTTAGTGGAGGACACGATATCTCCGGCCATCGATTTGACTGCCATTACATATTGTCCGGCGTCTTGAATTCGCGCCTCATCTATACTCAACTGAACGGTTCCATCGGATTTGTTCTCTATTTTGATTCCATCCTTAGGTCTCAAAGGAATTCCATCTTTAGTCCACTTAACATCAGAGGTGGGGACGCCCTCCACTTTAGCGGTTAATATCAAAGGTTTTCCCGCAACTACTTCTATACTTTCGGGTAATTTCTCGGAAATCAACGGTCCCTTTGAAACTGCGATATCAGTGGAAGCTCTGACTTCTCCCAAAGGATTTTCAACGACGAGAGCATAAGTTCCGGAATCGTTTGGTTCACTGCTTTCTATTTTTAATGATACCATTCCGTCCGGTTTTGTTTCAATTTGAATGGAATCCGATCGTTCAATAGGAACGCCATCTTTAAGCCATTTGACATTAGGTAAGGGCTCGCCCTCTACTTTTGCAATTAATTCTAATGGCTTTCCTTCGGAAACATTCAATACTTTTGCAAATTCTGAACTTATTTTCGGTTCTTTTGTTTGACTTTTAGAGACATTTACTTCACTCGAAGTTTTCAGTGTTTCGGTCGCCGTTTTGATATTCAGCTCATATTTACCAGAATCTGAGGCCTGAGCTCTATCTATAGTAAGAGATATGTTTCCGTTCGGTTGAGTTTCAAGTCTGACCCCTTCCATAGCCTTAATGGGAAGACCATCTTTTGCCCATTGAATTGATTTGATAGGTGTTCCTTCAGACTTCACCACTAACATCAATGGCTGTCCCTCATTAACATTGACATAATCTGGGAGTTTCTCTTTAAGGATGGGTCCCTTTTTGACTTCCACTTCACTTATCGAAACGACTTCACCGATTGGACTCTTAGCGATCGCCGCATAAGTTCCCGAATCAGAAGGTTTTGTCGATTCAACGAACAAAGAAACGGCTCCATCCGGTTTGCTTTTTATAACTGTTCCCTCTTCAGGTTCAACAGGAACACCATCTTTAGTCCAAACGACTTTTGGCAGTGGATTTCCATCGACTCGTGCGAAGAGATCAATAGGTTTGCCTTCAACCACATTAAGACTTTGAGGCAATTGTTCTCTGAAAATGGGTCCGAACTGGACGTCAACAGCGCTTTCAGAAACTGCTTCTCCTGAAGAGTTCTTTGCGATGATCGCATATTTTCCCGTATCTATTGGTTGTGCACTACTTATACACAACTCTACCGTTCCGTCTGATTTAGTATTGACTTTCAAGGCTTGAGTTTCTTTGATGGGAAGACCATCTTTAGTCCATTTAACATCTGTTTTAGAGTCGGACACTATCTTTGCGGCCAAATTCAATGCTTTGCCAACAATGACGTCGACATATTCGGGAAGCTTTTCAATAATAACCGGTCCCTTTTGAACTTCAACATTAGTCGAGGACACAATATCTCCAGTCGAGGATTTCACGATCAAAGAGTATTGACCCGAACTCTCGGGTTGGGTCTTATCAATACTCAAAGCAATAGTTCCGTCCGGTTTGGTCTCGATTTTGACTTCTTCTGACTCTTTAATGGGAACGCCATCCTTAGTCCATTGTACTTTAGGTGTGGGTTTGCCATCGACTTTAGCAACCAATTCGAGAGTTTGGTTAACCATTACCTCCACATTCTCCGGAAGTTTATCTGCAATTACGGGTCCTTTTTGAACGGCGACATCAGTGGAAGCTCTTACTTCTCCCAAAGGATTTTCAACAATAAGAGAGTATTTTCCAGAGTCTTGTGCTTTGGTGTCGTTTACTATCAACTGAACGGTTCCGTCGGGTTTTGTTTCAAATTTGACAGAATCTGATTGTTTGAGTGGGAGGTCATCTTTAAGCCATTTAATATCGGGTGTCGGCTGTCCATCAATTTTTGCCGATAATATCAATGGCTTTCCTTCCAAAACGTCGACTGCTTTAGGGAATTGAGATTCGATTTTGGGTACAATTTCTTCTCCAACCCTCACTTCTCGAGCCCTCACTTCTCCAACTTTTGGGACTTCAATAACGACTTTAGTTTGAGAAGAGATTTCTCCCAAAGGATTGATTGCAATCATTTGATAATTTCCGGCGTCTTTTGCATCAGTTTTTTCTTTTGTTAAAGTGAAGGTTCCCTCGGGTTTTGCCTCAATTTTGAAGTCATCTGACTTTTGAATATCGACCCCATTTTTAGTCCACTTAACTTCTGGCATCGGCTCAGCTTTAAGTTTCACTTCGAGTTCAAGAGGTGTTCCCATTTCCACAGAAACACTTTTGGATAACTTTTTCAACAATTCCGGTGCCATTAGAGGAGGACTTATCTGAACATTTGTGGAGCAAATGGTTTGTCCGCATTCGTTGGTCGCTCTTATCGTATAAATTCCCGAATCTTTTGGTTTAACATTTTTGATGACCAGAGAGTGCTTTCCGTCGGGGGTTTCGCTTATTTTCACATCAATAGAAGATTTGAGAGGAGTGTCATCTTTAAGCCATTTGACTTCAGCCTCTGGTAGAGCATCGATCTTGACTTCTAACTCTAAGGGCTGTCCCTCTTCCAGATTAATAAGTTTTGGAAGTTTTTCATCGAAAGTGGGCTTTCTTTTGGGCGGTTCGACACTCACTGCAGAAGAAGTAGCGGCTTCTCCCTTAAGATTTGTAGCCTTTACCGCATATTCACCGGAATGTTCCGGAGCTACAACTTCTACGGTTAGAGAAGTTGTTCCGTCGGCTCTGTCTTTGATTTTTACATTATCTGACTCTTGAATGGGTTGTCCATCTTTGGTCCATTGAGTCGATGGAACGGGTTCTCCATCGACTTGAGCCGTCAAAACCATTTGCTGCCCCTCTTCTACAGTCAGAGTCGATGGTAACTCTTTTTTAATGATGGGAGGATGAGGTGTGTCTTGAAATTTAAGGAGAGATATGCTTTTGGCGCCTCCGTGTTCGTTGACAGCTCTGCACACATACTGCGCCACATCTTCTCTAGCGATAGATTTAATTTCCAAACTATATTCTTGTCCGACATTATTAATAGTGATCCTATCATTTGGTACTATTTCTTTGCCATCTTTGAGCCAGGTAACTTTAGGGGTCGGGTTTCCAGAAATCTCTGTTTCGAAGACAGCGCTCTGACCTAAAACTAGTTTTCCCTTATCTTTTTCAACACTCAATGTTATCACGTCTTCCAATTCACGAATGAATTTGGGTTTTGAGCCATTGATCTCGAGTTGAGCCGATTGTTGTGCCTCTCCCGCAATGTTTGAGGCGTTGCAGATATACTTTCCAACCGAGTCTTCGGTAACTGATTTGAATCGAAGCGAATAGAGATCGTTCTCCGGTTCACTGAAGACCAGGTCATCGCTAACGGGTTCGCTATCTTTATACCAATTGACGATAGGCTTCGGAGTGCCAGTGATTTTGGCCTCTAATTTGGCCGAACTTTCCTCTACTACCGCTACGTCTGACAAACCAACTATCGTCGGAGACATGGGTTCTGTTCAATGAAAATGAAGATTTTTAATTTTAAAAAGTCTCGATTTTCGACTCTCTTTTTGATTAATTATAAATCATTTTTCGTATTAAATATAAAACGATAAATATTTTAGTGAAAGACTTCTAAAGATTTCATTTCTTCAAAAGTAGTTTCTTATTATTAGGGAAATAATTGCAGTCCTCTCCAAAAAAAAGTTATACTAATCATCATTTAACAGAAAATTGCAATTTGTAAGTAAATAACAGGTAATATTACCTTGCACAATTAGTCTCGCTTTATCAATTGCTTGCCCTTTGATATTCTTTGCTTTACATTCGATATCAGCCGAATCTTTAAGTTCAATATCTTTAATGATAAGGACATACATATCCGGTTCCTCTTCTTTTATTACAATTTTGTCGTTTGGTTTCAAATTAATACCATTTTTAGTCCAAATAACTTCAGGTTTTGGTTTTGCCTCGACTTTGGCCTCAAAGCGGGCGGTATCGCCGACAACGACCTGAGAGTCCGAAATATGTTTGACAAAAACGGGTGCACTGTTTGAATCCAATTGTTTGACATTAAGTTTAGCCTCTTTTGAGTTCGTTTCTCCGGATTTATTCCTCGCTCTGCACTTATAAACCCCAGTGTCTTCAATAGCAGCTTGGTCCAATTTCAATTTAAAAACTTCTTCGCGAGACTCAAGAATGACGCGTTGGGTTCCGTCTACTTTGTGTCCGTCTTTAAACCACGTAATCTCAGGGGTAGGACTACCCGTAACAACGACTTCGAGGACAACATTTTCATTAACCCAGGAGTCCTTGTCCTCCAAGTCTTTGACAAATTTTGGTTTACTGTTGACAATAACCGTTCCATTACTGATTGCCTCTCCGGCCTTATTCTTGATATGGCACTGGTATTCGCCGCTCATAATAATCCTTATGTTTTCGATCTCAAGGATATAGATGTCATCGATTTCTTTTTTGACGACAACAGTTGCCTCTGCGCTCACATCTCTGCCATCTTTCAAAAACTTGACCTCAGGTTCTGGCACTCCCTTGACTTTGACAGTCATGGAAACTGTTTCGCCTTCATTTGCCTCCACGTCTTCTAAGCCTTTAATGAATTTTGGTTTTGTTATTACATTGAATTTAGCGCTCGTGTCAGTCGTTCCCGAAGAGTTGGTTGCCGTGCATTTGTATCGTCCAATAGTTTCTTCGGTCGCGCTTTTGATTATTAGTTTATAGGTATCCCTCTCTTCGTCAGCTATTAATTGATATCTCTTATCATTAGTTGAGATCTCCTTTTCGTTAATAAACCATTTGATGATTGGTTTACTTAATTGAGAATCAGTTTTAACCACGAATTCAATATCCGATTCATATTCAATGGCCTCCATATCTGTCAGCACTTTAGTGAAGACCGGTTTCGTTGTTTTTGAGCAAACATTTAGTTTTCCTTTTGTCTCACACTTTCCGAAAATATTTTCTGCAATTACTTTATAAACAGCAGAGTCTTCAGGTGTTGTGTTGTCCAGAATAAGAGTGAATTCATTGGAGTCTTCTTCATATTTGAGTCTTTGATCACTTGATCTAATAGTGGTCTCTCCTTTGAACCATTTGACATCAGGCTGTGGACATCCGATAACTTTGACTTCGAGTTTCACGCTTTCGCTTACATTAACAGTTTTGTCCTCAAGTTTTTTGATAAACTGTGGAGGAGTGTTGACTGTCAGGAGTCCACTGGTTTGAGCCGAACCCTCACTATTATAGGCTTCACATTTATAAGTACCGGCGCTCTCAGGTTTGACTTCTTTTATAACAAGAGTATAGCTCTGATTGTCTTCATCGACAATATATTTGAAGCCATCCTTTTCCTTGATTTCCAGACCCTCTCGAAACCACTTAATCTCTGGTTTGGGGACGGCTTCCACTTTGACATTAAACTCAATCATTTGATCGCCTTCTTTGGCCTCACAGTCGCGAAGTTTTTTCACAAAATTAGGTTTCATTGCACTCTTTTTTACGGTTAGCTCAGCTTCAGAGTAGTCTTCTCCCCATTCATTGGTTGCAATACATTTGTATTTTCCAGAATCGGAAGAATCTGTTTCTTTGATAATTAGTTTAAAAGTAGAATCTTCTTCAATGAGTCTAATCCGGGATCCGTCGTCTTTAACCACTTTTTCGTTTTTTGTGAACTTTATATTTGGTTTTGGATAACCCATGACCTTAACAGAGAGCTCTGCCTTATGTCCCTCCAAAGCGTCGACACTTTCGAGTTTACTCGTGAAAACTGGAGGAGCTTTTGACCAAAAGTTAGTATTTAATTAGTTTTTGATTAATTAATGAGAAAATAATAATACCATTGACTTTGACGAGACTATAAGCTGTCTGTTGTCCTAATTCGTTGGTCGCGACACACGAATAGTTACCCGAATCTTCAATTTTGACTTTTTCTATGACTAAATCGTAAACGTTTTGCTTTTCATTTGAAATTTTGATTCCTTTCCGTTCAATGATTTGTTGTCCGTCTTTAAACCATTTGACTTCTGGTAGAGGATTGGCATCGATTTCGACCTCCAATTGGAGGCATTCGTTGATCATCACTGATTGCTCTTTCAGTTGTTTCTTGAATTTTGGCGCAACATTTACAGTAAGTTTGGCACTGGTTTCCGCTGATCCCAAGTCATTGACAGCTTCTATTCGATACATCCCCTGGTCTTCCTTTCGAGTATTTTTAATGACAAGAGTATAGCTCTCTTCGTCTTCATACAGGAATTTATATCTTTCATTGACTTCAATCAAAGTATTTCCATAAAACCATTTGATTGCCGGTCGAGGAAATGCCGATACCTTTGCCTCTAACATAGCGGACGCGCCTTCGCTTACCTCGACGTCAGCCATCGCGAGCTTAATGGTAGGGGGGATCGGGTCTCGGGGTAATTGACTGAGGAGTCCTTGCACTGTCAATTCAGCACTGCATGATATCTTGCCACTGCTTGTCGAGGCGGCGCATGTATACAGACCTGCGTCTTCAGGTTTGACGTGTTGGAAGACCAGAGTTATTGTGTCTTCTTCGTCATCAAACTGGACCTGAAACCTCTCACTCGCTTCAAATTCTTTGCCGTCTTTAAACCATTTGAATACAGGAGAACGGGATCTGGGGCTCAGAGAGTCAGCCCTCGCGAAGTCAAGTGGCGACTCGTCTTCAATGCCGGGAAAAACCACTTTATTCTCTGTTATAACGATTGATATCAAATAAAGTTCAATAAAATTATATCATTTGACTGACTCGTGACAGTAATTCTTCCGGAAGTCTCGTCCTTTCCTTCGCTATTGACAGCAACACATTTATATATGCCCTGATCCTTTTCATTAACATGCTCAATCATCAATTCGAAAACTTCTTTGGATTCGAATAAAACTTTGATTCTATTGTCTTCTTTGAGAACTTCATTATCTTTATAACTGAAAATAATAATAATCTTTAAATAAATTCTAAAAAAAGATTTCACTCACAAAGTGACTGTCGGTATAGGCATTCCTCGTACTATTAGTTCGAAGCGAACAGTGGTTCCGTCCATTAGTTCAGTATCTTTGAGCTTAACTTTGAATTTAGGCGGTTGTGGAAGAAAAGTGCCGCCGGGACTCGTCGGACGAGAATCGGTTCGCGGACTACTTATGTCTTATTTTAAAGAAAATAAAAATACATTTAATTACTATTTATTATTGAAATTCAAACAAATGCTAAATATTTGTTGAAATGGATTCAAAGGAAACGTTGTATTAGTTATGAATCAAATTATTTGATTTTATTAATAGACATATAAAAGGAAAATAAAAAAGATTTATTACTAAATAGTGGTTTTGACTATAAAAGTAAACACTCGATTAACTGATGACATACCTGGCAGTACATTAATAGCAGCACTCGATGAGGAAGTTCCTAAACTGTTGGTCGCGGCCACTGTATAAAGACCGACGTCTTCAGGTCTCAAGTCATTGATGACGAGATAATGTCGGGTGCCTTCGGAACCGACTTGAAATCGGTCCTGACTTTTGATTACTTCATTTTCTTTAAGCCATTGAACTGAAGGGCGCGGATAACCTGATATTTCACACTCGAGAGTCGCCTTATGGCCCTCTAATCAATCAAATCATATAACGTTTAGATAAAAGATACAAATTATAGTAATTCTAAACCTGTTTGAGAAATTGATTTTATAGTCTTTTTGACTTTTGGTTTGGTTGGAGTCGAGTCTACTTCAGAGTTGGGCTCTGATTCTCGTCGAACAGTGGCTCTGATTATTCCCGAAGAGGTTCGAACCAAACCGGAAGAATCCAAATCGCCTTCAATTGGTTCAGAAATCAGACCATAAGACTGAATGGTTTCTAAATTTGAAGATTTCTTGTACGAGGAGTCGACGTCTAATTCTGAACTTCTTGAAGACTGTCTGTCCGTTCGCGATGTTCTACTGTCCATACGGGAGAGTCCAGCGTCTAATTCAATTGAATCCGTTGATAACCGCGAGGACTGTCGATCTAAACGTTTAGAGCCAGTGGTATCCCATTTATTGAATTGACTCGAATATTCTGATTCCCATTTTGGAGACCCCGTATCCAATTCCGTGTATTCCGAGACATATCGAGAAGTGCGGTCATATCTGGAGGGCTCATCCGCTTCAGATGTCACTGATGTCAATCTCGATGTCTTTTTGTCTGCTCTGGAATAGTCGGCATCAATGTCAGATGAATCGACAGCATATCGGGATGAGGTTCGGTCCCAACGGGAAGGCTCTAACTCTAACTCAGCTAACAGTCTCTGTTCATACCTCTCCGAAGAGGGCGCTCCCGAGTCCAAAGTTTCGATCGCATATGATGTGGTTCTATCCCTTATAGTCGAACCCGTATCTGACAATTCAGAGGTTCCTCTCGTCAATAGGGATGAGCGATCATATCGTGAGGTACCGGTATCTAAGTCTGAGCTTTCAGTAACATATTTGGAAGAAGTTCTCGATTTGTAACTACTTATATCCGGTTCAGTTGATTCTGTAACATATCGAGAAGATGATCGGTCCCATCGAGAGGGCGCTGCGTCTAAATCAGACGATTCGGTGGCAGAAAAGCGAGAGGTTCGCTCCAATCTGGAGGAACCCCCGCTATCATCAGTAATAGAAAATCTTGAGCTTCTCTCTAATCTAGAGGTTCCCGAATCTTCTAATGAATATTTAGAGGTCCTATCGAGACGAGAGGTACCACTTGTGTCATATCGTGAGGTTCGTAATGCGGAAGATGTGTCCAAATCTTTGTCCCAACGGGAGGGAGATTTGTCTAATCGGCTGGAAATTGAATCGAACCGCGAAGAGGGTCTCTCATATCTAGAAGAGCCCGCATCCAAACGGGACGACCCGATATCATATGAAGATGATCCTAATGAAGAAAGTCGTGATGAACCGGTACCGCCTCCGGAAGATGAGTCTGGAGTCCATTCAGATAACACAACAATTATTTATTTTCAATAAAAGTGAATAAAAATGAATTTTACCGAAAGTCGAATATTTGAGTTTAGATTTACTCGAACTATAAGAATATGCACTCATTTCTCACAGAATCCAAGTTTCGTATCCAATATAGCACTGAAGGCACTCATACTTTCGAATATATGCCATACATTGCAATACATTTATTAATACTCACTTAAACTTAAAATTATAGCATTTATTTGTGATGTGATGTACTCTGCAGAGGGTCTGCCAGAACTTCAACTGATGCGTCTCTATCACAGGCACTGGTATTCTGTCAAGAATTCTGGGCTACCCTTATATGGTTTTAGGCTTTTTTAAGAAATGCCTGATTTGCGCGCCTCTCAGCACAACTCTGATCGCTCTCCTCATAGCACAGAACCGGCACATAACTGGTGACGACTTTTTTTGTGTCACTTCTTTACACTTCTCTGAGAAAACATTGAATTCTATTATTTTCTTAACAAATGATTATTAAGTGTTAATTAAGTTTACGATTATATCAATCAGTAATTTATTATTCCAAACAAATTAAAGTTTTAACAAATTTCTCTAAATATTAAATAATTATATCAAAAGCGAAATATTTTATAAAATATTATATTTTCAAAACTTTTTCAAAAGCACTTCAATTCTGTTTATTTTTGAAATATTTTTTTTGAGAATTAGTAGAAAATATAGTTCAGAATAATATTAATTTTGTTTTTTGTCCTAAAAATAGTCAAAAAATTGAGACTCAAGTCATAAAATTAAAAGTAAAGAACTTTTTCTTAGTTTTACACCACTTTCCAGTCATTTGTCGAATTTTAATCTTAAAGTAATGAATATTTATGTAATACTTTGAGGAACAGACAAAACGATAACAGAATTGCATTCTTTGAGTGACATTGAAATCGTTTCATACATTTCTCTCTCGATTTATAGCGACTGATATTAAGTCTAATTCAAGTCATAGGAAGTATTTTCGGCTATTTTTGTCAAACTGTTTACACGACTGAAAATATTTTTGGTTTTGTCTCTGAACTCAATATTTTCTAATGATATCAACTTTTATTAAATTAATTTCTTTTTGTAATTCTTTTTTTTTGTGAATGACTTTGTTTTCTGAGTATATATTTCTATATATTTTCGTTATGTAGACCACGGTTTCAAACGATGAATATATGGTAAAACGAAATGAGTGATTGTCCTCACGAGACAGTCATACCATTCATTTGTTTTATATAAGATTATCAAAAGTTTAGTAAAAGTTTTGTTAATATAATTACCGATAATTAATCATTGCTTTAAACAAAATAAAGTTTATTAAAAGTCATTTAATTTGAGATAAAATAAACAAAAAATCATTTATTGTTTACTCTTTGAAATATAAATCTATAGAAAAAGATTTCATTTTTGAAAAATTATTGTATATTCCATCAAAAGACAGACAAATGAACTTTAAATAAGTTTTGTTAAACATATGGTATTTGACAATCGGAAGCAACAAATCTTAGAGTTTTAGGGCTTAATATTAAATATCAAAAGTCTACACAAAAGAAGAAAAACATTTTTCTATCAGAATTTAATCTTGGCTTCAATTGTCGTACTATAAAAACAGTTATTCAAAATTTGATTTATACTATACTCTTGTTTTGATTTTTAATTTAATAGAAAATCGAGTAATAATTCAAATGTCAAATCGATGGCACTATTTAATAACGGGCTTTACTTTTACCGACTGCTCTCAACTCTAACCAATTTGTTGTTTTACTCACTATTTTTAGTTTAGAAAACAAAACGAAATAAAAATAGAAGAAATAGTTTTTAAGTCTATTGAAGAGCTCTGAATGATCTATAAATTATTTCAATAATTGATTTCACTAATAAACTATTTTTGTCATCAAGGTGATTTATGTTTAATTAAATTTTACTCAAATAAATATTGCATTCAATCGATGAAATACTCTTTTATTTTAATTTTTCTCTTATACACAGAAAATGTGTTAATCACTGAATAAATATGTCGTTTGGTTTAAATGAATCGTTTTATGAAATCTCGTAATTCAAGAGAAAATTGCTATAAATTGTTGAAAAATTAGAAAATAATTGCATTCAATGAAATCTAATGAGTTGTGAAGTTTTGTAAAGAATTGTAATGATTTGTGAGCAATAAATTCAGAGGACATCAAAATTTTGAGATTAAAATTGAAATTATTATCAAAGAAGATATTAGAGACAACTTTGAGCCGTCCAATGGACCAGTATTGCAGCCATCCTTACTATTACAGGTGCAATATTCCAGGTATATGTCATGAGTACCTAAATTGGATTTTTTTTAAAAAAAATACATTTAAAGTCAAAAATAAATTTTATTTGAAAGACAAACCCTGTCTATAGAGACAGTTGTGTTCATTGCCAGTCCCTTCACCGGGAGATCCGAGAAATGCACAGCTTCTGATAGTCCTCCAATTACCATGGATCTTTTGTCTTATTTTTCGACACATCGTCGCCTCTTTGAGTTTGACGGGTCGGGGCTTTTCTGGTCTTCTGTCCGGATAGAGAGATGGAAATTTATTGGCGTAATTATAACTGTCCAATTCGTGGGGATCAACTGTCAAACAAAGAGATGAGACCATTATCTTTATGTTAAACTCAATTAAACCATACCTTCGTATAAGTGTTGATATTTGACTTCACGACAATCTTTGATCGGTAGCGTCGAGTTGTCAAAAGGATCGGCACATTTGGGATCGGCATCTGAATGACAAACCCAACACTTGATGCATAAAACTGTCAACATTTTTAAAATATCAAAAATTAGATAATTATTATTAAATTGAGTAATACTTTAATCATTTGAAAGAAAGTATTTACTCTAAAAATAAACTTTGAATCGAATTAAAGATTAAATTTCTGATCAAATGATAAAATAATTTGTTATATAAATAGATTAATAGTCAAACATTTGTCACAAAATATTATGTTTTGTTAGTTTAATGATTAAATACCTGGAGATAAGAAGTATATCAAAAATAAAGTCGAGAGTATTGTAAGGCTCTTAAGGGACGGAATCATTTTCAGTATCTTATTCGAAAAATGAACTTGATATTTTTTCAGAAAAATGTTTTTATTTTGTAAATAAAAACAGAAATTCAGATGAAATAAGCGCTTCAAACATCAGGTATGGGAGAGTCAGGTAGAGTTAGATAGAGGGGAATATTTGCTATTTTGTTGAGAAACACCTGTATTAGAAAAAGACATACCTGTGCTGCTGTCGTTAGACAACGCCCATTCCCATTGCAATACATTGTAAATCTACTTCAAATGTCTTCTCTCTGTTATTATTTTAATTATTAATATTTTTTAGTCTTTAAAATAATATGAATGCAATTGTATTTAATGTCTATTGAGTTACAAAATCCCAATTAATTTCATAAATACTTTAATAAAGAATTTATTCAAAAGTTTTTTTTTATAAATAACTTTTTGTCATTTTTTACAAATGAATTATTAAATCGATTAAAATTATTGATAGAGTTTTAGATCTGATTTTGAATTACTTAATCGATTCTCAAATAGATTTGTGAAAAAACTCATAAAAATCCATATTTTTCGCAATGAATTGTTTTTTGGTTTTTAATAAAATTATTTTGTTTTGTCTGTTTTGCGCACTTTTGAAGACGGGTCAGTATTTGTAATCATTTGATTTGATTTAATTTTTGAAATTTGCTAAACAGTGACAGCAATTAAGTGCTATCAGTGCAGTTCAGATGAAGATCCCAAAGGAGAAGACAATTGCGGCGCTTATGAACACTTCGATCAGAATAAGAACATCGCTGTCGAGTGTATGGGAGAGGAAGCGGTTACTCCCGGTATTTGTTTTGAACATTAATAGATCCAAACAATAATTTTGACTATTTTTTGAAAACCTATAAAAATATCAATTATTTGTTATAATAAAGTTGTTTGTAATGGAATTGTCCAGGTACATTTTGCTTCAAATCGATACAACAGGGGCCGAGGGGTTTCATTTGGGACGGGAGGTGGAGGACTGTCATAAGACGATGCGCTCAAGTCAGCGAAAGAGGTTTCAAAATACATTTTCTTTTGATTATAACTAATCAATAATTATTGTTATCCAGGAATTTCTTGGGGCTGTGACTGGGGTTACAACGAAAATGGTGTTTATTGGGAGGAATGCTATTGCGCTGAAGACTCTTGCAATGGATCGACAACTCTTAGCCTCTCTCTCAACAATATTTGTCTAACATTTTTATCAATCATTTTCATAATTTCGGTCACATTTAGATTTCATTAGACTTTTTCAAAATAATTTGTAAATTTTTTAATCAATTTTGAATTTTTTGTCACAAATCGCATAATTTTTATACTTTTCGTAAAATTTTGTAAAAAACTAAATATAAAAAGCATTTAAACTTCAAACTGTCGTTTTCTCCTCAATATTCGGGTCACTTATAGTGTTGGTGTGACTATCAATTGACTATCAATTTATTTGTCATCCGTTTGTTCCAAAGGAAAACAAAAGAGATAAAGATTTTCAACAAACACTCATTTATACGAATAAGGGATCACTTTATAATCTTTCGTTAAATAATTTGCATTATAACTAAATTTGTATGTAATCTAGGTAAATGCAAGTATTTCGCAAGTATTTCCAATAATGATGATCAGGTACATGTTCAAGTTTAAATCTTATGAATCAAAATTTGATTATAAAATGCATGCTTTCGACAAAATCTTACAGTTCATCCATAGAGACAACCAAATAATGTGAGTATAGATGGAGTGGAAGCACTTCAATTTATTTCTATAATAATTATGATTTTAGGCGAACACATATTCTAAAGTGGGTTTTATTGAAATATTATCGTGTCTTGAAAACGCAATAAGAGTTGTAACTTGAAAATTATTTTGTTGAAATTAACTAACACTTTGTGAAACTGATTCCTATGTTTCAAACAAAAATAAACGACAAATGACTTAACGATGATTTCTTTAAAAACTTCAGAAATGATATTCAAAGTGAAAATAATTTGATATTTTAAGAGTAAAATCAGAATCATTAGGAAATTGAAGTTCAAATTATTTTGAAAAATATTTTCTTTAAATATTAATCAAATTATAGCCACTATTAAGAGAAACCATTTGAAAGAAAGTTCTCATGAAATGAATTGAGGAATGAAAGGAAAGGGTCAATAACTCTTATTCAATACCAAAGGCGTTATCGCAAACCTTTCATCTGATTATTTTATTATTTTTCCTTTTGTTAAAAAATTTAATGTTTTTTAATTATCAAAAAAATTAATCAATTATTTTGAGTTTAGTTTAATTTAAACGAAAGGTTTGTCTAAAATATCGCAAAACTACTCTTATATCGAAAAGCCATTAATTTATTGAAAAAAGCGAAGATTTAAAACATATTTGATTTGAAAGAAAAATTTTATTTTTATGAAACTTTTTATTTTGGTTATCAGTTGGATACCCGTCTCCTTCACTCTAGGAATAGAAATATTATTTTTAAATTTTTGATGGATTGACATTAAATTTTGATTCCCTCGCAAATCAACTTTAAAAAAGTAAAACCAATTGAAAACTGATTTGCATTTAATATAACTTGTAGTTAGAGATTAGAAAATTGTCCATGAATATTTCTTTCGTGCCTTTCGACGATTGATTTTGAACTCAAATAACGTTTAAAATAACTTTTAGCTCATTATCTCTAATATATCTCTAATAAGCTTTAATTGACTTTTTTAGAACCAATTTGTTTTGACTTCTATTAAAGTCATTATAAGAGGTATTAAAATGATTTGTTTGTAAATAAAATAAATCTACAATTCATTGAATTCAACTGATTTTTAATATTCATTAAAACTATTAATAAGCCTTTGATTTAAACGAATATATTTGATGTAATAATAACTAATTTAAAAGTTGATCGCATCTCAAATACACAATCAATACGTTTGGCGACTGTGTGTCGGCTTTATTCAGCAAAATGTTTGATTCATTTACAGAACACATATTATTGATAATTATTATAAGAGATTTTGATGAAAGGCTTTCCTTTCATTTAATTGAACGACAAGTGTCTCATCAAATATTCCGAAAGAATTTCATTATTTTTTGGATCATTGCACTAAAGTTTAGTTTAATTAATGGAAAGTAGAGCCACCACTACCATCACCTGTCCATCACATCTTCTATTTATTTCTTAGTCCTCAGATTTTGCGTTTTTGTCATAAAGTTTTCAAAATTATTGTACGATTAAAAAATATAAGAAATACTAAAATCTAATGAATGAGAACTCAAACAGAATTATCTGATTATTATGGGTTTGTTATCAGACACTGAAATGATCTCCAATTTATCGATGTATAGTAAAAAGTATCACAATTTTTTTGGCGCAAACGAGGCATTGCTTGTCATTAAATATAATTAATATTTTATAAAAAGGTCTAAAAATAGAATCACTTTTTACCTGTCAATGAAGAAAAAATTTAGATTTTAATGAGTTTTAATAAAACTAAAAATAATTAAACGAATTCTTTGGCAGCGAATGAAAGTTTTATCTGATATTTTCTACTCTCGTTTTGATGTTTTTTTTAAATGATAAATCAATTTGAATCACAATTAATAATAATTTTAGGTCATCTCTACCCCTAATCTATGCTAACAATTAGTAAAAAATTGTTGAATTTATCCAAAATTATGAAAGTTATTACTTTTGGAGTATTAAAGTCTCTTTTATTTAAGGCCAATAAAACTATCACTTAATGATGTGTTATATCTGAAGTGATTTAAATCATTAAATATTGATTATCGGAAACCTTTAATTAAAATATTTTTCATTTGATTTTGATATAAAAACAACAAAAACTAAGTTTTACGCAAAAAATTAATTGAAAGCTTTTTCGCCGAAAAATTTTGATTAGTTTCAGAAAAACAAAATCTATTGAAATTAAAATCAAAACGAAAAGAATTACATCAAAAGTCATTATTTTTGTTAAAAGTATAAATGTTTTATAAGTTATATAACAGTAATCAAAATGATTGAAAACAAATTTCTTTATCCAAAACCAATAATTTTGTGAATCACATCAATCACTAAAAGAACGATATTTTTTTCGAAATTGAACTCTTGGTCTTTTAATAAAGGAAGAGAAAATCAATAGTCAGGAAGAATCTCATCTCTTATACGGTCGTAAACTACACGTTAACCTCTGATCATACAATAATCAGATGAAAAATTAAAATCAAATTTTAATATTTAAATAATTTATAATTCAATTTAAACATAAGATATGTAGTAAAGGGTTATCGCCGATGAGTTATAGCAAAAGTGTATAACTCTCTGACAACTTATTTTTGCACATCTATTGCAAGCATTGAATTATTACTTGAAATTAAATGAAAAGTCATGTGTAGTCATGAACTTGAACTCTGGCAGAACCCCAGAGTCTGATGCACTGCCAGACCATCAAAGTGTGAAGTCTTTGGCGGAGAGTGTTTTCTAAAGTTTTTCGACCCTTTATTTAACTGATGTGTTACTCAATTATTTCTAACATCACTACAATTGTCTGGATTTGGTATTTGACACCTGTACTCATGTGTCGGCCCTCAAACTGGTGATCAATAATATCTTCAGTGTTTCGATTCATTGATTTGGCGTCAAATTCATTGCTTTTTCAAATTTTCAGATAGTTATCAGACATTCGTATAATTAGATTCGATTTTTCATATCTTATGTTTGGGTTTGAGAACTAATTCAACTATTTTTAACGTCAAATAACTTTTTGCAAATGTTTTTTCAAGTTTTCTTTAATCAAATCATAAAATGAATCACAATTTTCCCATTTATTTAATCTGAAAACTTATCGAAAATATAATTGACTGAAGGAATTGGAAATAAACTCAACTATCTATTGATTTCGATCTAATTTCCATTCACTTAATGAGACCTCAATTTAATTCAAGTCATTAAATGTTGCAAAAGATTAGCAAAAATTTTAATTTTTAATTAAAACAATGACTTAGAAGTGAAGTCATTTGGGATCAGATAACAGATAAATGGTTTTCCTTAATAACACTTTCGTAAGGAATAGAAATTAAATTTAATAAATGAATTCTGTATTAAGTTTGCCGTAAATCTGAACTCAAGATTCATTTATTTCTTTTAGTCGACAATTGATTAGTAGTTTACAAGTCTTTGGTTTAGAATTAAAACTAGAAAACATTGAAATTCATGTTTTTATATACCACTGTTTGTATTGATCACTCATTCAATTATTTCTATAATAATTATTCTTTGAAAAAATCATTGATTTTTGATTTATATTTATTTAAAACTATAAATATTTATTAAAAAAAAAATTATTAATCTTATAATCAGTTGAGTCATCCGAAACAGTTTGTAATTCAAAGAATAATCTGAAATCAATTAGAATTTAATTAATATTTAATAATAAAAAATTTGAGAAGTTTTGAGAGACGTCAAGATATTACTCGACATGTGGTTAAAAAATACTTCAAAAATGTTATTAATAATCTGATATAAGAATCCTCTTCAGTCTAAACTCATCATAACTTATCAGAAATAGAAACAAAATATTTTCACAATTCATCGAAAATATTGCAAAACTATTGGTTTATTTGAGGAAAAAAATAATTAATCCCTTAAACAATATTTTAATATTTTATTCAACTTTTCCTTTAGTATATAACTTTAATATATAATTATTTGAATATTAAATTATATTTCAACAAAAAAGTTGAAGTTATTAATCAAAAATTGTTTAATAGGTTTTCACGAATTGTTTTGTCAATCATTTAATTTGATATAAATCCAACTTTTTATCGATCTCTGGGTCTATGCCTTTCATATAGATATGTATTAAATGATTGGATTTGTTACCAATTTTTGTTTATCTAAAATGTAAATCAATACCAAAACCAGAAAAAAATGTGGAATAACTACAATAACCAAAAAGCATGCATGATGATGATGATGCCAAATACAATTATTTCAAACAAAAATGAGGAAAAAACCATTTAATGTAATTTATCTGAATATCATTTATTCTAAACAATGAAATAAATTTGATATAAGTATTATAATCGAATCAAATTCATAAAATTGAAATCAATCTCAATGTCAAACAATTTTACATAAAGTTTATTAAATAATTTCAATAATAATATTCATAAAACATATAATTTTGTTATTCAAACATTCATTCAGAACGTGAATTAAAGTTTGAGTATTTCATTTGTTAAGGGATTTAATAAAACTCAATAAAAAAAATACAAAATTGTGATTAAATTACATTTGAATTAGAATTTCTCAATTATTTTGAACTTATATATAAAAATAGAGACATCAAAGACATAACATGTCATCAATTTATTCATCTCGAAGAACATAATTTGATGCAAAAACTTCCATTTTTACATAACAGTTATGATAAATAGCCAAGAGCAATAGAGCAATAGAGATTTTCTGCGAAATTTGATAAATTTGAACGAAATTCAAACATTTCGGAACTCAAAATGACGCTCCTATTTACGTGAATGGTGTGACAATTGTGGCACAGGCGCAACAATATGCCGGTGCCGTATGAGACAGAATCACAAGAACATTCTTCCAACAGATAAAAGACACGTACTTTTCACGAATTGCGCGATTCAATTGAAAATCATTCTGAGAAACACCATATTATATATTATATATTACATAACAATATTTAAAAAGAGTTGCAATTTATACCAATTAATTCATTCAAACATTAAGTTCTCATTTGATTTTATATTCTGAGGATATTTTGTAATTTCTTTTACATTCGAGTCAATAATTTTAGTGATAATTATATCAAAAATATTGTAATTTTTAAGTTTTATATTTATTTTATTCAAATATTTTGTTAACCATCGATAATGTTTAATAAGAAAAGTAATATTGTTGTCCAGAGTCCTAACGTACGATATTATGACGGTTTAATTGAATCTGATTATGAATATGAGTCCGTCAAATGCAAAAGAGATGACAAAACCGGTGCCATTAAAGTAAGTTTTATTAGTATTTTATAAATCGATAAAAAAATGTTATTTTATTTTTATCCTCAATTTTTAGAATTAATTTGTTTTAAAACATAATCACTAATGAGTAGTAATTTTTCATAAAATTAATCGATGTTTTCATTAATTATTTGCCAAAAGAATTTGTGTTAACAATCATTTGTTTAGAAAATAATTTCAATGTTTCAAAGAATTTGAATAATTTTAATGATTTTAATGATTCAAAAGAATTAAATTAAAGCCAAAGAAAATAAGAGTAAGTTTTGTAAAGTTTTATAAATGTTGTAGAGAACAGAATAATGACGACCCCATTACTCATCATTATGAATGAGATATAATTATGAAAGATATTATTCCTATTATCATTATTATAGCTCAGGGATAGTAATGAACTTCAAGGTCGCACTCATTCAATCGATGAACTCTTGGTCTTTTGAAAAAAATTTTTTTTTTTACTTTTATTACTATAAATTGGTTTATATTTGAATCGATATTTAGGTCTATCCGATGAAAACTTCGCTCACTTTTAGAACTGAGCGAAATGTCCCTAAAGTTGGTGTTATGTTAGTCGGTTGGGGCGGAAACAATGGCTCCACAGTTACCGCCGCTATTCTGGCCAATAAACACTCCATGCAATGGAACACTAAGGATGGAACCGTCAGATCCAACTATTTTGGAAGTATTACGCAGTCGTCGACTGTTCTTCTGGGAACAGATCCAAGCGGTGAGAATCTCAATCAAATTTAAAATGACAGCCATTGGCCAACGGAAATGGCAGCCATTTTTGCCAGGAGTAGATGAAAAGCTTTAACTAAATCCACTTTAAATTCAATTATTTATCGTTTAATCTTTTTTGAGCTCTAATGCATTTTACACTTCGAACCATTGCAGCCATTTTCTAGCCGTCACTACCGATTTCGGTCAATTTTTTCCCTCGAGAAGTGATAATGATTCTCGATTCTAGGGACTTTTCGGCCCTGGGAGGGAGTATTCTCAAAATACCCACATTTTACACATTGGCCATCCCTGGAACCAAATTCTATCAATAAATTAAAGTATTTTATTCATTGTATTCAAAAGAACCTAAAAATAGTAAAAGTTATTGAAAACACGATTTTTCAAAAACCAATTTTCAAATCAAAAGATATTTTTCCATAAATCGATTACTTATTACGGGTTTAACCGAAACAAAGTTCAAAATAAAACAACAAAAATCTGAGACCAATAATAGTGACTGAAATTTGTATTATTCTTATTCGGGTTTCTTTACCCTAAATCCTAAATAACACGAATTGAATATAATATTGAATTTTGAATTTTTTCTTCACTCGTTTTGATTGATTGACTGCTTATTAATATCACATTCTCTGATAAAATCAAATGAACAGAAATATTGATTCAATAAATATCTGATATTTTTTTCTTAAAAAAAGTAAAAATTTTTGCTTTTCATCGTTGATTAGCCGCAAGTGTTTTACATTAAAATTGATTAAATTTATTTATAAATATAATGATCGATGAAAACAAAGATAATCCGAAACATTTATAAATTATTTGAAGATTTATTCGCCGATAAAAACATTCAAAACGATGATTGAAATTAGATTTAAAGCATTAGGAATAACAAAAGGCTATAAATTTTAATATTTTTTTAGGAAAAGATGTTTACATTCCGATGAAAGACATGATTCCAATGGTTAGTCCAAATGATTTATTAGTTGATGGATGGGATATATCGGGCGCCAGTCTGGCGGAGGCTATGCAAAGAGCAAAAGTGTTGGACTATAACCTACAGACCCAACTCATACCTCTTATGCAAGACTTGAGACCACGAAAGGCGATATTCGATCCGGAATTCATAGCCTCGAACCAGAATGAAAGGGCTGATAATGTGATCCCCAGTCGTGACAAATGGGCTCAGGTCTCAACAATTCGTGACGACATTCGCCAGTTTAAGGCTAACAATAATTTAGAGGCAGTTATTGTTCTCTGGACCGCAAACACCGAAAGATTCAGTGAAATCATGGATGGTATCCATAACAGCGCTGACGGACTCTTGACTGCCATTAAGCACAATGAGTCAGAATTGGCGCCGTCCCTACTCTATGCTGTGGCCGCTATTCTTGAAAAAGTATTATTTGTTTGAATTCATTAATTCAATAATTTTTAATGAATTCAAATATTTTCACAAAAATAGTGCACTTTTATAAACGGATCGCCACAAAACACATTTGTTCCGGGGCTTATCGAGTTGGCTGAAAGAGAGGGAGTATTTATTGCTGGGGACGACTTGAAGTCGGGTCAAACTAAGTTTAAATCAGTTTTAGTAGACTTTTTGGTGAGCGCAGGCATTAAGCCCTGTTCTATAGTCAGTTACAATCATTTGGGTAATAATGACGGGTATAACCTCTCGGCTCCAAAACAATTTCGAAGTAAAGAGATATCCAAATCCAATGTTGTCGACGATGTGGTGTCTTCTAATCCAATACTATATGGGGAAGGGCTACAAAAGCCAGATCACTGTGTGGTCATTAAGTATGTACCGTATTTGGGTGACTCTAAACGAGCGATGGATGAGTACACGAGTGAACTGATGTTAGGCGGAAGGAATACTATTGTTGTCCACAACACATGTGAGGACTCACTACTGGCGGCGCCCATTATTTTGGATTTAGTCATTTTGGCCGAACTTTGCCAAAGAGTTACGTTTAAAATCCAAAGCGATTGTAAGAAAACAAATTCTTATAATATTTGTAAATAGGATTCCAGACTAAAGTCGTTTACATTTATATTTACTGATAGGCGTCGAGTCTTCGACTGAATTCCAAACTTTCAATTGTGTGCTCTCTTTGTTGTCGTACTTAAGTAAAGCCCCTCTCGTGGAAAGAGGTGGTCGAGTGGTGAACGCACTTTTCAAACAGCGGGCGTCCATTGAAAACATTCTGAGAGCTTTACTATCACTTCCACCGATCAATCACATGGACCTACAGTTTAAATGCTCTGATAGGAGTCAATGGCACGAAGAGCTCATACATCCGATCAGAAAAGGAAAACAATTGGAAACTCAAAAATCATTTGTTCCGATGGCTAACGGTATCATTAATGGTATTATTGATGGCTATTAAACTTTAATCAACTCATTAATACTTTTCAAACTATTTTATTACAAAATCCAAAGTTTATTAACCTATTATTTAAAACAATAAAACGTCAAAATAGTCATAACTTTCAATGAACTTATTTTTGTCCATAAGAAACCTTGTTACTTCAATTGAAAAATCTACAGTTTGTTTTGATTCTTAGGACAAAAGTAATATATAAGACTTAATTGATCAAGGTGATTGAAAAGGAGTATATCATAAAACGCATTGAATGTGAACATACTTTTCGATCCCAAAAGAGAGTACGCATTGAAAACCATTGAAATAGATTTTGACCAGATTTTAGTCTGCTTTTTCTCAATCACCATGATCATTTAATATCTTTTTTTCTTCCGACTTTTTAATACATTATATCCTCTTTTAGATTATAATTTCGATTAAATTGGATAAAATAGTTTAAAATAGTTTAGTTGATCCATTAGATTATTCAATGTGAGCAAGGTTATCTTTATTGTATGAGACTCTTATGGTTTAAGAAATAAAGAAATAAATTATTTTCGAAATTTATTGAAGTCTTGAAGCAATTATTCATTTTGCAAATTCGGTTTCTCCCTCTCCTTTTTGAAGGAGAGTTAAGAATACCTTTTTTACGGTCTATTTTCTGGATGTTTAATAATTTATGTCGAAAACTATTATTGCATTAACAGCGGGTTACTACCAGTGCTAACTATTTGCACGATATTTCTCTTGAAATTCCACAAAACATTAAGTTTGGAAAACATTCAAATTGTTTGTTGAGTTCCAAAATACAAGACTTTCTGTTTTATGTCTTTTTCTTCTATTATTTTCTTTAAGCAAACCTTTAATTCTCTCAGTATTTGACCCATATTTGGGAAAACCATTCGCTAAGTATTTGCGAAATACCTATGAATTCAATGAGTTCTCTAAGTCTGTTCACATCTGAAAAGTTTACTGAATATAATGATAACGAGTTCATAATTTTCCAGATTTTTTTCTTTCTCTGAAATGAATACTTCAATACTTCAATATTTGAGTCGAAAGAAAAAATATATTCAAAGATTAGAATTGAGTTTTGATAGATTACAAAATAATTTATATTCAATACTCAATACAAATCTGATTTTGTAATAACTAATAGTCATTAATCATATGTTAGGCGGAGAACAATGAAATCATTTTCTCAACATTTAATTCAACTCTGGATTAAAGTAATGTCTAATTCAGTGATGGATTGCTTCAATTGCATTGAATTTCATTCAAAAATCAATGAAATTCAACGAAATTCTGATCAAATTCTAATTTATATTAAAGTTTGAAAGAGTTTTGAACTGAATTTAATTCATTTTATTTCTTGTTTCGATTGAATAGATAAATAACATTTACATTTCTGGTCAGTTATGAGTCAAATCAAATGAGTTATGAGTAATAACTTATAACTAATCTATTTTCAATCAATTTGTTACCAAATTTTTATTAATGAATATAATTATGTAAATATTTGTTCAATCAATGGTTTAATACTGAATTTGATGGCAATAGAGAACAATAAATGTCTTGAAAGCGATAACCAAAACGACACTAAATTCCATGAAATTGATTACAAGTGAAGATAATCTTCAGAAAATTGAATGACAGATCAAACCACAGATCAAACAACATATCAAAACCTCACAACTATTGAAATCCAATGAAAACGCGTCAAACTTGTGAAACGAAAAGTCATTCAAAAGATATCTTATAATTACTTTGAATGTAAGGTTAGGTAAGAGATAATTAAAAACCCAGTTATCCATTGACTCAATTTTCTTTTTAATAACTCAATTAAACTAAATTTCAAACACATATAGAATTATAGGAAAACCAGAAATTTTTTTTGACCGAAAGTGCTCTCGAATGAGGAGATTCTCAATATTTTTTTCCCAATTCATGTACTCCTTATCTACTTTTTAATCATTTTTTTGATGAGATTTTCAGCGAATATAAAAAATAAAAAAGAATTTGAGATTTGCGGCAATACATCGGTTGAGGCCAACCATTGTTTCCTTATTATAACTAACTATTAAGTAATTAATTCGTTCATTAAATAAGAAAATAAATTTGAATAAAAACAAAATTCAAACGACTTTAATAACATATATCCAAATGAGGTAAGCAACGTTAGATGTACCTAGTACATATACCTCTCAATTAATTAGAATCCTAGTTTGAGGACAACTTTCTTCATAATTGGTTAACGTATGTGAAAGAAAACCTTTGATTTTGTCAAATAAAATATCAAATGCAGTCATTTTTTATTATAATTTTTATTGAATTTGTTGGACTAGATATGAAGTACATGTACTGTAATCTATAGAATTGGATATTAATATAATTATAATATTGTAAGAAAAGGCACAAAATTAATATCAATTATTGCTATAAATCGAAAAACAAGACAAATATGTATATAATCTTTTTTTCATTGATTTTTTTTCAATTATCAAAATATCATTAGATTATGAAAAAAATATAAAACTTTCTTAAATATGTATAAACTTTTTTTTCTTTTGTAATATGTATTTGATTTGAACTTAAATTATATAGACTTTTGTTAAGACAATATAATGCACACAAAAAAATTGGAATTAATTAAAATTAATAATCAAGTTATGAATGATTTGAGAAAATGATTGAAATTAAAGTTTAAATTCTCAGACAATAAAAAGAAGAAACAATTAAAACACAATTTCGTTGAGAAAGCGTTAAACGGTTCTCAAGATTTTAAGGCAAAGAAAGGAAACAAAAGTAATTCAATCGTCAAAACATTAAATACAGAAAATATAATAAATTAGTGGAAAATAAGTGTAAATAAAAAAAGAAAAATACGGAAAATTGAGTCACAAAATAATAGTAAAATAATTTCTTGTTTTTTAGATTTTTCATCAAAAATATTGAGAAAAATACCGGAAAACAATCCAATTAAGAGATTTTAAATAGGAATTCAAATATTTCATCGATTTTTGATTTTTTTTCTTTCATTAAATTAATTGAAAATAGATTTAAAATATTGAAAATTTGAATAAAATTATGAATTTTATAAATAAATAATGAAATTAAAGGAAAATATTTTTAATTAAAGAAAGAGAGAAAACACTTAAAAACATTTGAAATGAATATAAAATTAGAAGAATTGGAGAATTGAAAACAGATTTCATTTGAAGTTAAGTTACGTTAAGTTCGATTAATTGGAAATAAATTTAAAGTTCAGTAAATTAGTCAACGAATCGGATGAATGGCCCGATAGTAGGGGTGAGCAGAATATGATGATTCGCTAACTTTTAAATTGTGTTCAAATTGTGTTTACGTCAGACTACGAAAGAGGTTTTGTTTCGACAATATCTGCCACCACTTTGGTTATAGACATGACATACACTTGGATTGAATGTTTGGTTTCGTTAAAAACACAAATTTAAGTACATTACAAACTAACCTAGATTACAATTCAATTACAGGCATTTTCATTATACTTGAGGTAAGTTTACACTCATTTGTTCGAAATGAGACGAAAATCAATTTTTGTAAAACAAGAAATCAATGGACAGAAAAATATTCTCAAATTAATTGCTCGTAATTTCAGGAAAAGGTGTAAACATTTAGCTCTTGACCTGATTTGATGCCTCAATAGTCCGGCGCTCGTAAGTAAATATAAGTTTACATTACTTTATGTCAGCCTTTAATTGACTGAAACACTCGAAAATGAAAAAACTCAATACATTTATAATAGAAAAACTCATTTCTCGAAATCTGTTCCAAAAAACTATAATAAAGAGGCAGTGAATTGGCGTTAGAGACCGTCTTACAGGCTCTAGAGCTCTGAAGACGTCACAGATTAGGCTCTTTAGAGCCTCAAAGCTATCCATCGATTCTGTAATCATTTCATATGAAAACAAACAAAATTTTAACCAAATTTTCGGCAAACATTTTGTCAGTTTTTAGCTATAATTCATCGTATAATCGGATTAATGCCTGAATTACATCTAAATCACTATCAGATAAGAAATACTATAATAAAACACATTAGTGTTGGAGTCATTAGATCTGAATTACATATAAGTTTAAGCCCTTTAACTGGTGTTCAAATAGGTGGCGGCCGGCGATACAGTTTCTGAATATGGGGCGAGTAATTGGTAAGAGTCAGAGCCAACGCAAATATAGCCAGAGTCGCGTAAAGCAATACTGTGAACGTCAAATGCATGGCTGACCGCTTTGTTGTCTTACGCGGATATGACTCCACTGATGGACCAATAGGTTCGACCTTTTCCTTATTCTCCCCCTTTTGTGGTGACGATGGCGTCGACACTATTTATATGAAATAATTTTTTTTAAAAATGCAAATTATTGTAATTATGGTAATCTTTTCCCTAATTATTCCATTTATAGTTTTTTTTAGCAAAAATGTCGTCAACTTAAAGATGATTTGAAAAGAGAGAGAAAAATACCTCGAATGAGATCATCGATGTCTTCGTTGTTAATCCAAGTTTCGTAGTTCTCTCCGAATTCAATCAATTGTCTGATAGTCTTATCGTCTTCATAGTAGAGGTCCTCAGAACTCACGTAATCGCCGTGAAGTGGGGTCTGATAGTAGTCCCAATCAGTCCAATCCGAGTGGAAACTCCAGGGACGGGTTCGGCCCAAACGGCTCTTACGTCGACGTCTCAACTTTCGTGTGGACCGATTCGACAGATTGGCCGCATCTGAGTGAGGATGTGCCTAAACAACAAGTGATCGGCGTATCGGTGCCGTAATTAGTAACACATAATTGTTTTACAGTTATTAATAGACTGGACAGACATGAAGTAAATACAGTAAATATTAATTAATTTGAAGTTAATGAGGAAATTGTGAATCAAATCTTTAGATTAGATAAACAACAATAAGTATTGCCTTCAATAACAGATTTCAAGATATTCCGGATATTTAAAGCATTGGATAAAAAAATTCAATAATAAATCTGAAAATAGTTTGAGAGAAGAGATATTTTTTATTGACTTTAATTATAAACCAATTTATGTCAGAAATAATATGCTCTCAATTCTCAAATAAAATGCCTTAAAACGAGATTCTCATTAAATATTCGCACAATTATTGGGTTTTTATTATTAATCTAAAAATATGTATATTTCTCACAAACAATAATAAAGGGAAGAATAAAATGAATAAAAGGTTAAACTTTTATGCAATTAATCTGAACTCAAACCCTATAACTAACAAACTTTTGCATAAAATTAATGCTAAATAAAGTCAAACCTTTTAATTTTCATTTAAATAATTTGATTCGTTGACTCAATTTTGTTAATAAATTATCGATTAATTAAAATACAAATAAATTATTTTTCCCTCAAATAAACTCAAGAAATGAATAATTGATTGAAAATATCTGTAAAAATCTATTTCTGATAAAATTGAGGCAATAATTAAGTTATAAAATAATTAATTAAAAGTTAAAAACAGACAATAATATCGTTGAATAAGTTATATAATGCATATTAAGGAAGGGATAATACCTCAACGGCATCACTCATGTCAGCATCGCTGGAGTATCCGATGTCCTTTTGGATTATCTCAAGCTTTTCATTGAAACCATTGCGAAGTAATTCGTTTTTGGTTTCCCCAACCATTGCAACAGTTGTTTGAACTCTTTTATTACGAATTCGGTCGGAATTTGAAACGATTCCGATGTTATTCTTATGGCGTTTTGATGGCAACTGTTCGTCAACACTATCGCAACACATAATCAAAACACAAATAATTAGTTTTTAATGTTTTCTCTTGAGATCAGATCTTTTAAATTAACGAAATACAAGTAAAACACAAAAATCATATCTTTTGTAATAAGTTAGAGTAAGAAAAGAGGAACAAATTGTTTTCAAAACTAATGTTCACTAAAGAGTATAATCTAAGACATGAAATACACATTAATTTATAACCAATTGTTATATTTATATTAAATTAATGAAATCTCGACTCAATTATTATTTTGCGATGAAATATAAAACATTTTATTCATAGAATCCGGAAAAACAGTTAAAAGAATTGAAATAAAAACAATTTTAATGTTTGATTTGATCTCATTTTCAATAAGAGAACTAAATTAAGAATTATTTGAATTGTTTCACACTTTAATGAAGACTAAAATATATTCAAAATACTGTTCTTTCGTCCGATGAATGAATGGATTATTTTCTGAATGAATTGCAACCAAAGACTTGAATTATATTCAGATTAACGATTAAAATGAATGAATGAATGTTTTTTTTAAAAAAATAAGACTTTATATTTAGGACACAAAAAGTCATTAATAGCATGACTTCAATAAAGACGTTCACAACAGAGACGGCATTCAGAGGAAAAGGTTATAAAAATATTAGTCATTTAAGGCATTATATCGACTAAAGAGTTATATTTATGTCATTATAGGAGAGAATTATAAATAAATAAGATTTTAAATTCTGATTCAATACTTAATTAACTGAAAATTATATTTAAAGACAAGAAAATAAATTTTTGAGGACTGAGTCGTCTGTACGTAAGAGAAGTAGTGGACCGGATATTGACGAATAAATGGCAAAAAGTGAAGTAATGAACAAACAGAGGGGAACGGCAAACATTAGTGACTAATACCTGATGTTATAATGTTGAGGACAATGGGGTCCCTCTTCGAGAATCATCAAATACTCCAATGACTTCAACCAAAGCGAATGCCAACGTCTTTCTTCTTTAGTCAGGGTTTTCGTCAACTTTGTCGCAGAGCCAACGCTTCCGAAATGATTGTTGTCTTTGATATCATTAATGAAACGACGGCCGACGCTCTCTATTTCTGACTGAATCGCCTTAAGTCAAACGAAAATCATTTTTTGTTAAAATTTCATCGAAAATAAACTTTTATAATAATTATAGATTTCATTTGAATTTTGGAAAAACTTTGAAAACATTAGAAATGTATGTAATATTTGCATTGAAACGAAAGTTTATTCATATCGAGTCTGAGCACAGGTTCTATAAAAAGAGACCAACAATTTTGAGCACTATTATGATCGGCACGTCATCTGCGGTGACATTAAGGCCACAAAAAAAACTACTAAACAAACATTGATGTGAAAAATGCTTATAAAAAACGCAAACTTCAGGTCTGGAAAAGTGAAAAATAAAATAGACTTTTGTCTGTTGGGAGGGTTTTTGACTGAAAACTTCTAAAAAGTGTCTAAATTCTGAGTCTTTAACCATAGGGTGTCAACACTAGAAAATAATGCACAGGAAGAGAGTGAGTCTCATCTCATGAGAGTCTCATTGGAGTGCATCAGACAATCGGATGAATAATAAGTAAAACATTTTCTCTTATTCTATGAATAATACTCTCATATAAAAAGTGATTCGCTTTGGAATTATAGACTATTTCACAAATCAAAGCAAAGGAAGAAAAGCATAAAACATATAATAATTGAAATATATATTCAAATCTAAAGAGGGCTCAAAACCTATTTAGTCTACAAAAGTCTGGTCTATGAATGATATGAATATAAAAAAGAATTTTTATTGGATTCATAAGAATTATAAAATTTATTTAAACGTCTGTCTCTTCTATCAAAAGAGAGACAGAAGAGAGGGAGAGACCAAACAAAATAATTGATTGGTTTTCGAGAAGTACACAAATACTGACTAACGTTTAAATTATATAATTATATATCCGTCAGACATACTATTAGATCATGAATTATGTCGAAAACAATTTCGAGAACTACTTTTAGAAGAGGATCCGATTCACAGTATTGTGATATTCATAGCTATAGTATCGATAAATTTTGATGCAAAACATTTTTTATGATTTATAACGAAATAAAAAAATGTTATCAGGAAAACAATCGTTTGGTCAGAGTTCAGGGAAAAACAAATTTTTTAGCAATAGATATCGTGAGCACCGGGTATAGGGATAGTACGGATTTGCACAAAAAACAATTTGAAGGCAATTAAATGCAAAATTAATGCCAAAACACATTGAATGCGAGCGCTTAGTGTGTCAGAGAGTATAACATATGTTGTAATCCTCTAAAAAACAACTTTTTAGACCTGAAAACAACAAAACATTTTAATGAATGATAAATACGCTATCAATCAATAAAAGAGTGTTTCATAAAAGCAATTCGTGAGTCAAAACATTAAGAAATTGTAAACTAATAGTGAGTAACAAAACATAAATATCATAAAATGATTATAAAAACCCTTTAATTCGTTTATAAAAAGCAAATTAAGAAGAAATTAACTTTAAATCTATTGATTACGAGAAACAAATAATAAACAAAATTGATGTTAACTCACATTTGTTATAATGAGTGTCTAAGAGACACAACTAATAGCAAAACATTTATTTTTCATTTACTTATAGCAAAAACATTAACTAAAAGAGATTCAGAAATTAAACGAATAATTCAGTTAATAAATCAGAATTGAAAATAAGTTCTCCCTTTCTATCGAAAAGTCATCAAAATTATAAAAAAAAAAGTAATTAATGAGAAAAAGTAGGGAAATGTAAAATAAAATAATAAAATAAAAATTCGTGAATAAAAGTTTCGACTAAACAGAAATGAAATTATCATTAATTAAAATCAGAGTTAACTTAAACTCAAGTCTTAATCTCTTACAATAGTTTCCTGAAAATAAGTCAGAGTTTATCACAAGAGTTATCAAATAATTCTATAAATTTAATTATTTAAATAAACTATAAATGTCTTCATTTTGTTTATAAATGAATCGTTTCGTTAAAAAAAATTCGTTAAATATAAAAATAAAACTCAAATGAAAACTAATTCAGTGAGAAATAGCTTTAAGTTTGAGATAAACATTGGATTCAAATTTAAATCGATTCGTGAAATTAGATTTCCCATAAATACAACTAAATTAAAAGGTTTTCCTGAAAACCCCCGGTTTTAGCATAAAAAAGTAATTTTTATTTTGTGGGCACAAAGTTCAGGCCCTCATAAGTCTTAAGGCAGGTGATGGAGTCGTCTGTTATCGAAGCCCAGTCCCCAACAAACGAGCATATGCTCCACATCGACAACAATAAACATCTAACAAATAGCGTCTGAAAATACATTCAATCTTTTATTCCATAGATTTTGGAGAAGAATACAAAAGAAAATATCAGTTTTCGAGGGAAATATCCGACTAATAATAAGTTGTTATATAACACATAACACATAACAACTTTTACCGCATTTCGCATAAAATAGAATTCAATATAAAAAAAAATCTTCAAAAGTATGACAACTTTTAAAGTTATTATTAACAGAAGAGAAATGTTAATATTCAATATAATCATAGTATTTGAAGTTTCAAGTGATGGACGTAATCAAAATCGGAGCATATCTTTCGATAATAAAGAGAATAACAGTTTGGACCGGACCTCAAATACCAATTTGTTTTGACGCGGATATCATGACTCAAATGATTTTGCGCTCAACTCATTTGAATTTCTATCAAAAAAAAATATTAAAATTTTTGATAAAAAAAAAGTATTAAACTCAATGAATAACTAACTGATATTTGAATTCATTATTTAAGGAGTCTTTCAAATAATTGAGTTTAAAAATGAAAGAAAACTTTAAATTTCAGAAAAAATTTGTAAAAAATAAGTAAAGTTTTAAACTAATTGAAAATGAGTCAGTTTAAGAGGTCGAGACTTATCCGAAATATGGAAAAATATTTTTATTTTAAATATGTAAAACCATAAGCACTTAAAACTTGAATAATTATTGAGAGGTGTGCCCACATTTAAATGTTAAGAATATAATAATTTCAATAAAATCTTGTGTTAAACAGATTTTTGGATCACATATTAAATATGAATTTTAAAAAAGAGATTAAATAATGTTTTATAACTTATAAGAGAATTATAACTTTTTGAACGCTTATAAACTTTCGCCATCAAAATGGGTTAACTCATTATAAACTCCTCTTTTCGTATAATATTAGAGCAAAAGTGAAGTAATACCAAATCATAAATGAGTTCTATTGTGTATAATAACAAATGCGAACAAAAAAAATTCAAACAAAATTATTATTGAGAAATAGTTTGCAAACATTTTCAGTACTAATAACTTTTTGGTTTCCAAACTCAAAGTCACACAAATAGCATATCATTTGGATTTCAAGTCATTTACCTGAGAATCAAAATTTTAATAACATTTTTAAGTAAAATAACAGAACAGGTATCCAAAAATAAGACAGAAAAGGGAACATCATTTGGTAAAAAAAGAGTAGCGATGAGAACAGAACAGAAATATTTTCAAATAATGAGAAACTCTATGAATATTTGAAAGCAATGCTGTGCTGACCCATAAAAATAATACTGAACTTCAATCATAAGAAACGAATTTTAAAATTTTTGGTTAACATTAAAAACCAGAGGCACTGATCGGGAGAAAGAGAACAGAAAAAGCTCAGGACATACAAAAACAAGTAACACATCTATCAAAGAGCATAACAAATATCAATTTATTTGTGAGACTTTTCTTAACATACAATCGCAATATTGACCCAAATTCAGAGAAAATACAGAAACCACTGTAAATATAGTAGCGATAGATACAGCGGACTATCACTCATTTTATCGGATTTACATTTAGTCAATGGATTTAAAAATTGTATTGAAATCAAATCATAATAATAACACAAATGTTATAATTTTGGCTTAAATTTGAAATCAGGTTCGAAGTAGAGTTCATCATTGAAAATCAGACTATTGAGCAATGTTTTCAACACAAGCAATGGTAACAATCTATCCATACGTGACTCTTCTCCGCTCAGATCCTTAAATGCAAGTCAAGTGACTAACAAAAAATAGGGGGCAATGATCTCAAACTTTAGACTTATTCACAATTAAACGCCTGATTTTACTTACGATTAAACGTAAGGAAAGATAAAAAGTATTCATTTAAATGAGAAAAATCTAATAAAATAAAAAAATATGTGATATCATATGAAAACTGGCGAAAAGCAATTAAAGAGATCGCAATTTATGAAACAACTGCCGCAACGAAAGCACAGAATAATCGAGTATTACATCGATAAGAAAAATACCAGTTATAACATTACTTATTGAATTGTTTTAAGTCAAATCAGATTATCAACTGAATGAATGGCTGCGAAGTTGGGCACAAAACAACACATCCTTTGGCCAAAAATCATATTTAGGGGAAATGTTTTCCAAATGTTTTCTTTTCAGTGAAATACATACTATAATTGTGTTATGTTTTTGAAGGGACAGAAAAACCAATTTATGAGTTGAGTTTGGATGCAATTATAGATAAAGGCGTGTAAAGGGATGAACACTAATTATTATGTGAACGCTATTCGTACTCTACTTTAAGACTATACTCTTAAAAAAGGTACTCAAACGCTGACTAATTATTATTACGAAATAAGTCTTAAAGGCATTTACTTATAATGAAATGTTTAATATTTTATAATATACTGCACTGTATTGTGTAGTTATTTGAAAGAAGAGGCAATGGGTTTGAGAGGTTGTGTTGCATAGATATACTGGTAAATACACACCCTTTTCAACTGACCTAAACCATCAAAAATAATAACCGGAATTTTAATATCACATCCATTGCCAAACAGATTGACAGCCATTACTTTGGCTGAGATTTTGCAATAAAATTCGTATAAAAACTCAATAATTAAAGTGAAGCCAACAGTTGGTTGTATTGGACGGCTCTCAAGAACAACATTTCAAAGGCTATTCTTTACCTCTTTTAAGGTTATAAAACACTTAATCAAAAGCCCCGAACAGAGCCTAACAACCACTGAATAATTGGTGCCCAGAATCAGAAGATAAGGTAACAAACAAAGGGAAATACAGTCAATACAATGAATGCAAATAAAGTCAGAATCAGTCCTTGAAGTCAATAATAAGTACTTTGATTTAGTGGACTCACATAAATTCAATGCTAAATCATTTAAAATCAAATATGACTCACATTTAGCGCAAGAAAAAAGTGAAGAACAGAATTATTTTGTAGTTTTTATGTTAATTCAGACTAGAATTGCGTCAAACGAGGTATAAGTATTTGATGCGTTAATAATCGTAAAAGAGGTACACATAAGAAGTCTCACAGATTTTCGTTATTAACATTCAATACTAAACATCAAAAATTACTTAAATCTCAAAACGAAAAGTCAATTATTTGATTCATCAAAAGTATAATAAAGTTGACAAATGATGGACTCGAGTGTGAAATGAAATTATGTTTCAAAACTGAAAAATCGAGTCTTATGTCAATCAATTGGAGGTCAGATATGAATGTAACGCCTAATCAAATGAAACACAATTATCGCATAATGGAAATGAGGGAAAGCATGCATTTGATTAGATTTTCATAATGTTTAATATATTGATAGAGTTTGGGTTGAGACCGACAAATGCAAATCCTTATCATTTCAATCTGGGAAACGGATGGCAGTCTAATACTGCAAATTGCTATTAATGTATGCAATGAATGCCAAACCATTCAATGTTTTGACACTTTTTAACAATACATTTGATGTTTGAGTTCATATAATAATGTGATAAAGTATTTCATATTTTAATCAACAGATAAGGGATACTCAAAACAGAAAGCACTTAGTCATAGGATATTATACTTTAACTCAATTTGTTTAATCAAAATATCAAATATTAATATAAAAATTGACAATAAATGATATAAATGTATGGATTAAGACTTACTCAAAGTTTTATAGCGTTTAGAACTGAATTAAATGAGAGACAGAGAGTGGAGACAAATGTTTAGACAATTTTCCAAAACAAAAATCAAGAGTCGAGTCGAGAGTCGAGTAGTGATGAGAATCTCAACCAAAAAAGTTACGAAAACAATGAATTGAGTGAAGAACGACTACCAGTGAGTATGGGTTACGTGAATCGTGAGATCAGGTAATACTTTATTTTGGACTGAGTTGTGATTAAATCAGTTGTTGAACACAATATAATGAATGAAAACAATGAAAACTATGAGAACTTAAAACATGGGACAGAATCTGATGGATCGAATCGATGGAAGAGCACCTCAATTGATCATTTGCTATGAGTGTCGGCGTCAGGGCGTCAGACAGTCGCCAGTGAGTCCACTGCGGGATGATTGGGTGCTATGGACTCACGAGGAATAGTCAAACAGTTTTGGGATAACATAATCCAAACAGAAAATAGGGATCGAAACGACTCTTACAAAACAGAGCGTATAATAGCGTCTAAAAGTTGACAATACGAGTGGAGGCACACGAATAGAGGCAGAGCACAGCCGGAGTACAACCAAAGCACAGGTTAATGGAAACGCTATCAAGCGTTGCAGAGCAGCAGCACTGTTGTGAAAGGACCAGGTGATACCTCACGTGACTCTCAATTATATCAGACCTGAGCTCAGCTCCGATTGGACGCCATCGACAAGAGGTCTGAACTGCTTGAGTGCTGTCACAGAGAACAGCAAAAAACGAGTTCCAAATTACATACGAATCCCTATTTTATGTCGATTTACAACAGAAACCAATATAAAGGCACAACTCTTGCATTCATTCAATCAATGATACAAATGTATTGTCTGTTTGAACAGTATTTCAGAAACAATTACGACAATAGACTCCAAGTTGTGAACATTTGGACCAACAATTGACAACTCAAATAGAAATATAGAAATAGAGATTAATTCCAAAGGGATTCGCTATTAATATGGAGACAGTCATACATTCGCTATTTATATGCAGACAATCATTAATTTAATGATAATTATTGGAATAAAAAATTATCATTTTTTCTCGATTTAAAGTTCAATGTGAGGCAACCCCTTCTGTGAGCTATTTGATAGTCACATCTAATAGCCCTTTGTTTCTATATTTCAGATAATTGTCTGAAATAATGGTTTTTTTTCGTCAATCGACTCCAAAATGCAAATTAAAGCGAAGAAATCCATTAAATCATTTGAATAGAGAGAAGGGACGGGTTTAGAAACGGAAGTGTCACTCATGTGAAACACTTTTATTGTAATGAAATTTTTCAAAAATAATAATAATATGAAACACAACAAACCTATCATTAAATTTAATATTCGTTTCAATTGTATTCAAAGGTTATATTCGTCGGTGAAAAACATGAGACGAGAAAAAGGTTTAATGCAATCAATTTCGCTAAAAGTGGTGAACATTTTTCTCTGGAATTAAGTTTAAAATTGAAATTCTTTTCAAAAAACTTTAGAAGACTTTAAGAGTTATTTCTAACTTAAGGGAGAAGTGGAGCCACAAAGTGGTCGACAATCAAAGTAAGTGAACGTCAGAAGTGATGAACTCATTCAACAAAAACTAGTTTATCGAATGTAATGGAGTGGGAAAAGGAGAACAACCAACGGGTATATCATTTCATTACTTCAAATGTTATCCAGTTATTAGAATTCATGTCAAATAAATAAGATTTGTTATAAAAATAAAGGTCTCAAAAGGAGTTAAACTACAAAAAGAGCCCTTTATTTGGTTGACTGGCGTTCCCTTCGATAAAACCGGTAAATGGAACGGAGTTTTGAGTAGAGATAGCATTAGTGGCTTCATCTGACTTCGGGTCACAACAATAACATTCAAGTATTTCAAATCAGTTTAATAGTGAATTGAAATCACATTAAAAGCTAAACACGGATTCATGTCTTCAGTACCGGTGCAGCGCATAACCGGAACATTATATTTGTGTCATTCGTTATTATTCATCGAAATTAATCGAAACAATAATTACTCGAAAACATTAATACATATTTGAATCAGTTTTGAAATACTTAGGAATGGGTTTTCATTTGAGGGCAAGGAATGAGTCACACAATAGATTGAAGGCATCGATTGTAACCATTTATTCAGTGATGACCACAATATTATACCTCAAAGGAGGCAATCAGTAAACGAAGTCATTCTCATTCACTAATTAAATGTGAATCAACTTCAGAGGGATTTGAACTCAAATCAATGAATTTATCAAAAATATGTTTCTCTGTATATCATTCATATCCAAAAGCAAATGACCAAGATCATTTTGATCATTTTTATATCAATTTTCGAAACTAAAGTCAGTAAAAATTCTATTTGCAAGCTAATTTGATAAATTGATACAATATTCAATTATTGAAGCTGACAAATCAAGAATAAAAATTGAATCACTTAATTGTTTTAAAGTCTAATGTTTCTAAAGTTGAGTTTCAATTGAAAAATAACTATAACTATAAGCGAGTTATTAAATAGCTATTAAATAGCATCACTTGTGGTCATCACTTTATAATCCAAATAATTATTTGATGACTTACTCTGTGATGACTCGTGATGTCAGACCAGTCGGACTTAATCTTAGTGTTGGCACAATAGCATATGGTCTCCAATTGATGTTCCGTATAACTCAACCATTTGATGAATTCCGCTAAAGAACTCTTATGCGGTTGAGTTGTCTTTTGGACCTTTAATGTCATTTCAATCATATAATTAGAAATTTATTCTAAGGATAAATAAGTCAACGGAAGAACTCAGATATAATCGTTATTTCGTCCAATAAATTAAATTTTGAGTAAATATTAGAAAAGAGAATAAATTCTAAACATTTAATACCGAAGATATTTGTGAGACATCATTGTCTTCAGCGGTCGTTATATCAGTAATAGTGGTGATGACAGTCGTTTCGTTCTCCAGAAGGGCCTCCTATTCATCAATAAAAATAAAATTCAATTAAAGACTGAAATCATTTCTAAAGATTAGATGAATAGACAAATAAGTAGTTGATTCATACCTTACAAGTTTTGATGAGTTCATTACAATTAATCAAATAATTATAGTCGTCGTTCTTAAACGATATATTGGACGTCCCATTCATACCGGACGGACTCCTCGACAATAGTTTTCTCTTTAGTGATGATCTCTCATAGAATAGAGAATCACAAGAGACTGACTTCGAGTTACGGTCTGTTGAGAGCATTGCTGTTAACACAAACACAAACAAAATTATATTTATGTTTAAAACTTTTGGAAACTAAACAATTAATTAATGGATTTTAAAATAAAACTACAATTGACTGAAGAGTATATTCTTCATGACTTGCAATATATGTTTCAAAACAAATATAAATCCGAACTCTGGAACTAAGGGAACAGTTTATGAGTTGACATTAATTCTATGTCTGATTGAGAGGAAGTTTGTAATAAACTTTTTTGATATTATAAATAATAATATTACGTATAGTTTGACTCTTCTCTGAATAACAAATATTTATGTATTTAAAAGCTTTTAAACTAAATGCCAATACATTAGAGGAATGGCAGAGAAAATGCATTTATCAACGATTCGAATGAAGCGGAAAATATTCTAAACATTGAAATGAGACAAAAAATTATATCGAGTATTGAATTACAAAATCTGAGGCATTTCTTATATGTTTTTATTGAAAAATAAAACTTTCAAATCAATTATTACCTCTTTATTTGGCTTCAGAAGAATATTTGGATATCGAAATTAATCGATAATATGTAGTCAATAGTGAATCGCATTATTATTTATTAGCAAATAATTAATGAATTACTTATTTGGCACCAAATTATGTTAGGAATAAATGCTTAGGAATTTAAGATGACATCAATCTGTTAACAGAAAGACAAAACACATTTAGATATATGAGAGACAAATGTTTTACTCTATTATTAGATTTGGACTCAATTTCAGAGCGAATCCAATCAAATATTTGACACAAAAAATATAAATAAACAAATATTTAAGAATTAGAATACAATAGATTTAAGTGATATTTACTCGAAGTCGAAGTCAATTATACTCTTGGTTTCGATATTAAGAGTAATAAAACTAAACTAAAAGCCGAACAAAACTTTTCTCATCTCTGCTCTCAAGAGTCGGTCTGAGAGTAGAAGAAGTCAATTGAGATCAGAATTGGGACATAAATCGATCCGAAAATAATACATATTTTTAGGGATATATGACTGAAAAGTTAGAAACAATGGAAACAAAACTAAAGTAAACCACAAAAAGAGATTCAATGCTCTGGTATTGAGTAAGCGATCAATGAATATGAGTCATAACATCATTATATTGGAAGTCACAACACGTGAGACACTATTATATCGACTAATTTATTGAAATAGTCTTCATTCCTAACAAACACGACATCTCCGGTGCCATACAATTGATGTCAAGGCCACAGATAATACTTCTTTACCGATAAGGATATCGCCGTCGGAACCGTTTCGGCTACTCTTCTGCTGATGTTTTCCGATAATTGTTTTGCTTTCAGACACTTATGACTCAAATTTTGACATAAATTGCAAATTGTTTTGATTTGAATCAAAAACAATCATCTCTTCAAACAAAATACCAAAACATTTGACACAAAAAACAACAAAAACTAAAATCATTTGAAACGACTGAAAAACAAATGAAAACAATGAGTGAAGTGAAGGACAGTTGTCTTACCTAATGGTGTGATGTGCTGTTAGTGATAATTTGTGAGGATTTGGTGTAAATGGCAACTCATTTAAAGTGATTTTAAACATAATTTCAATGTTTATACTATTTGTCAGCCATTTTAGTCATGCATTCAATTTGAGAGAAGAGAGAAATGCATTGACTTTAAGGGAGGATAAGATGTTTGAATCGTATGAATGGCTTTTGAATGGCTTTGCCTTCCCTTTGCTTTACTATCGCTTCGGGTTTTTAATGCTATTAAAGCCAAACAAGCATTTAATGCATTCAATGCTTAACTGTTTTGCCAGAGCATTGATTTACTCAGTTTTCGCACTCGTCTATCATTCAGTCCTCTCCACACAAATCCGATGTAATATTTCAATTGAATTCACAGATTTTTTCGTAGTATTGAACTTTAAAACCTGATTCGAGTGATTCCGAGTCAATTGAATGACAAAAATCACTGTTTATTCAATTCTGAAGAGAAGAAGAAATATGAATAAAAATAACTCAAAACGATTGCATAGAAATCAGTACTCAATCCAATGCTCATCACTTCTACATTACATACGAATACCAGAAAAACACTTCTCTTTTCTATTCACAGAAATAAATAAACTTTTATTACTTTTGTTTAATTGATTTTCTGATTACATTATCGACAATCAAATAGATTTTATGTTTGAAAATCACTTTTTCATAACTCTTTTAATAATTCATTTATTATTTTTAGATTAAAAAACAAAAATAAAAGTAACAGTTATTCACTCATTAGTTTGTTTGCGAACTTTTAACACTTCATTAATGAACTTTCATTCACCAAAAAAGCCTTTTTTGAAGACTTTTTTCTTCTTATTTGAAAACGTTTTTAAACTTAAACTCAAACCTCTTTTGATCGAAGTTTAAGTGTTTGATAAACAATAACAATAAGAAAGAAAATGAGCACAAAATCAAAATAATAGATGTTTTGTGAATTCAAACAATTATTAAATGAAAGAATAGTCAAAATTAAAAGATAACGAAAACTTTTTTCTCCTTTTACTGTCTGTTCATTCAAAAGACGTTTCATTCAAATGAAAAAAACTTTTACAAAACTGTTGTCTAATGAAGTTTTAGGTAAAATGCAAATACACTAATATGAAGAGCACTGGAGAGCACTGGAAAGTTCAATCAAAAGTTTTTTAACATTCATATCATTAAATTTGAATTTAGTTCAATTAGAAATGAATTCAGATGAGAGAGGAATTGATTCCATGAAAATCATGTCGAAGCGAATGCTTTACTATTAGACAAAAATCAATATTAAAACAACAAAAATAGTAAATCGTTTCTATTTTTCTTTTCTTTTAATGATTATTTGATTTTCTAGGTTTAGATATAAACTGAGGAACGATTATATCATTATTATTTCAAACTAATTCTTGAGGTAATACTTCTTTTAATCTGTGAATCACACAAAATGTTAGTCACTCTGAGATGTGATCTCTTTTTGATTCAAACTTTGAGTTCGTTAAAAACGATTCAAACTTCGAGTTTTGGTTCAAATAGAGGATAGAGTCAGAGGATAGACAGCACTTGCTATTGGGTCCATAGCTTTGATATCGGTTCGGTTGTGCTATTTATATAACTTGCATTCTGACCGGTATTATAGTTAAGGTTTTTATTTCATACATAAGTTTTTCTCAAATATAAGTTTGCATTGAATTCATATTATGCAAGAGCACAGTTGGACTCTGCACTCATGCATGTGCTGTAACACAGTGCACTGTAAGGTGCGCCGGTAATTCACTCTACTTTTTTGAAACTTGCTAAATTGCGGTATAAAAAAAATAATTCTCATTTTAATACTATTTTATTTGATATTTAATTGCGATATCAATACTAGAGTTGTGTTCAAATAAGAGCCGACTGAGCGTTATTTGCAGTCGTTTTTAAATTAGGTAACAGTAATATCGTATTAAAGAAGGGATACATAATTGGCATATCATTAATAATTCACATCAAGTTATAAGTTATCATAAATTCTATTTATAATACTTTATATGTATTGAAAACATATCTTTACTTAACATTTGTTATTAAAGTTGAAATAATATAATATTAGACTTTAATAACGAGACCCAAACTCCGTTTTAGTTGACGGTATCTCTCAAATCGATGGCATTTCACGATAGGGTCTCAAAGAGTTCGGCACACAATCAACAGTACCATAGAGTACACGGTTATAGCCATCAGAAAAGCAAATATTACTGAATTTATTGCATAACCTGTAAGGAAGGGCCTTTTGTTACTGGTTTATACCAAGTGTTTGTCTTCCTATAAGTCCTATTACAGACAAAATGACTTTAATTACATAAAAATAATAACAATAATAATAATACGAGAAGTGAAAGAAGTTTTGTGTGAATTGTTTTACACCAAAAGATAAGAAAGTCAAAAATTTTGAGTGTCGGCCCACTTGCGTGTATACCATTCGCTAATCTAATAGATTTAGTTTGAAGTGCAATACATCAGACGCCAACTCTCGGCTCATTTTATCCATTATTTTAAAAACTATTATTGAAATGCATTTGTATTACAATTGAAAAAAATCTTTGTATCAAAACTATTACAGAGTTTTAATAAATGTTTAGTTTATCGGAGAAATTGGATCACTTGGAAGAACGGCTCTGTTTCTCATTGTTTCACAAAAGACTAAACGATACCAAAAATTTTAATCGCAATTCAAATGAAAGTGTCAGAGAAAGCAATGAAATCGTTTCAAATTCAATAAAATGAAAGCTAAAGTGCATTCAACTATTTTCCTGCAAAAAACATTTGCATTTAATATATCTGACATTCAATACAATTATCATAACAAATGGTATTTTGCTCTAATATCAAATATAGACTATATTTGCATTTAATTTCTCTAATTGTGTTTAGCATTGAATATTTGAAACTATTATAAGCATGCAAGAATGCATATCATTATTTGCAGAAAAAATTTTGCACTCATTTTTTGTCCGTCTATTGATTTATTTGATTGATCTGTTTATCTCAAAAATTCACAATATCTTCACTTCACATGTTGTCGTAATTGAGAGGCTCTTCCTCTGCAGGGGTTTACTTAAGTTGAGATTGTTTTCTATTTTTAATATTTATTTATAATATTATCGATATTATTGCCATATATTTATGGAAATCAGAGGATTCGGAAAAAGTTGTTTCTTATAATTATGTAAATCTAATTCAATACGCGATAGAAATACATGTTTTTTAAATTTTATTTAATTTTGTTTTTCATATAATATTCATTTCACACAAAATCATTTTTGAGATGATATCAAAATTGTATTTCTGGTGCGAATTGGGAACCAATTAATTTAAACTCATTTTTTTCGTGTTTTACCTTTTTATCGATTTTGTGGATAAAAATCAAACAAAAAATTAAAGTTTTAATAAAATTATGGATATTTTTTTAGAAGATTTACTTTCAATGAAAAATCTTTTTATAAACAAATTTTAAGTTATTTATCGTTTATATCAACAAAATACAGAAAAAATTTGTTTTTGGATATATTTTCGATAATAAATATATTATTCAAAGTTTGTCATTAAAAGTATCTCTGAATCACTTCATCTCTGATTAAATGGATTTTTATTCACACGATTTGAAATCAAGACTTCATTGAATGAATGCATTCATTGAGCGAAAAGCCCTCAAACCTAATATCAGTTTCCTAGAGTTTCAGCACTAATATGTGTTTCAAATTACTTTAGAAATCGTTTTTATGGCATTTGATTTCATATCGAATCACAATCTATTAGAAGAATAGACTTTTTTTGATTAAAATTTTTAATTAATTTTTTAAATACAAATGTTTTTATTGATAATGAAAATGAATGTCATTTGGGATATGATTGTAATGAATGTAAAGTTACATAATTTTCTGAAGGCATACCCTCCCATCACGACTCACTAAACCCGTTGAAGATTTATTCTGTTTTCAGATTATTTTGGTTTTCTATGTATTCTAATGACATTAAAATAATGATTTGCTTTTGGAATAGTAATGATTGGGTGTATAATAATTATATAATAGATACAATTATTTGCCTGTTTGGCTCTTTTTGCACAATTAGATCACGTTTAGAGTCTACTTAAGGTTCATCTGTCGCCTCAGATCTCGATTATAGTAATTATAATGATTTCTATGGATTTGGATATATTTCACAACTTTAAGCAAATGAATCGCAAACCAGACTTTAGTTATTAATTCAATATTTATAACCAAAAACATGAAACGAATACAAGAGTCGAACAAAATTTAATCAAAGATCAGTTTTAGTTCTTAATCTTAATTCAGTATTTATCTGATCTCTCCAAATGATATTTCGGATATTAATATGTATTATGGTTTGCATCAAAACCAGAACCAATCTCTTGAAGTCCTATCATAACTGTGAAGACAATACTCTTTATAGAATTAATTGTTAATTTTCTATTCAATTTGTATTATAATATGTGTTAATAAGAATTTAATAAAAAGTTTAATTTTCAACTAAATATTATTCAATAGACTATTGGATTAAAATTAATTGTATTTCTAACCCAATTCTTTTGACAATAAAATAATTAAAAAACAGAATATATTAAGAATAAGTAATTTTTCATTAAATTTAGTCAAAACACAATCAAACCCAATATATTCTTAGCAAAAATTCAACAGAATTTTCATTAAAATAAAAGTCGAGCAGAAAATTGTAACACATTTCAAGTGTTATAAATACTGACTATTTTCTTAATAATCTGTATTTAAATTGAGAGAAACGAGTGATTTATTATTGGCCTCAATAAAAGTCATAATAAAAAGTTTTTATTTGTTGTCTTTAATTAATTATATGAATATTGTGAACGATTTTTTGAGCTGATAATAACTAATTATATACACTAAACACCTTCAGATTAATTAGGATTTATATCAATTAAGGCCTTGTCTTCTAAGTGAATAGAAACACAAATTCGTTAATCTATCAAAACTTGTTCTCTAATAGCTTTGAATTACCGGTAGTTTTCGTTATTATTAATATTATGTGAATAAACAAAAAACTAAACAAATTTTGCCAAAAATTTACTTAAATTCAATCATAAATTTTATCAAAAGATTTTTAAATTTTTTTTGTTTTTCAAATATTTTTCAGCTTTTCTCAGATTTTATACTATTTCTGTTGGCTTTTGATATAACAAAATCCATTTATAGATTGTTTTGATTTTGTTTTTCGCTTCAATTCAATCGAAATTTTATGCAAATATTTGAAAATTGAATTTTTTTGCTCAATATTTCAAATTTAATAAAAAATAGCAAAACTAAAGTCAAAATTAGATGTTTTTCCAAAAATTAATTGATTTGTTTCTCAAATTTTCTTCTTTCAACAAACCATCGGAGGACTTATTTAATGCCAGAGGCGTCGTATAAATTGACAAAAGTTAACAAAAAATTTATTCCGAACCAATAATTTTTGAGTATTTCAAACATCTATTTTAATCGATGCAAATATTTTGCGTTCTTCAAAATCATCGAAATGTCCCAAAAATTAATTTTTATTTCAATATTTTTTTACTTTTGAAACGGAATGTCAATCATTGACATAACTCTTATCCGAAAGCTATCATAACATTTGATTTCTTAGTTATAAACCGAATATATATCCGAATAATTGTTTTCAATTTATTCGATTCTTTAGAGATATCTTCGGATTTAATGGATTTCAATGAAAAGTAAATATATATAATATATGCTAAACATTAATGCATTCATTATATGTTTAGATAGAATTTCATAAATACATTGATTAAAGATATTTATGTTTTATTTGATGATTCATTTGAATCATATTTTTAAAAAGCAGTCAAACAATTTGGTCTATTATTTGGAACAAAATTCAAATGAAAACTAAGTATGAGTTAAACCTGAAATCAGGTGATGCCCCCAGCGATGGGTCTCTTTAGGAGCCAATGAATTTTTCACGATTTATGACTCATAGCTCTTAAAACTTTTAAGAGAAACAGAATTCAAATGATTTAAATGCTTTTTATGTAAAACATAGATATTTGGGTGTCTTATGATTTAGAAAATCCTAATTAAATTTTTTATCATTTGGTTCAATGAATTCAGATTTTAATGGATTTTGTTTTGTTGACTATTTTTAATCTTTGGATTAATTGATTTGTAAAGATTTTAATTGCATTTAAAAGAAATATATAAATTTTAAAACCATTTATCGCTATCGTTGTCAATAATTTTTCCAAAATTAAGTGCAATTTTTTAGAATTTCGTCAAAATTTTTGAAATTTTATGAAATAGGTGTATTTAGGAATATCAAAGTTACCTGATTTGAAAATTCGACTTTTAAAATATTCTTCATTTTTTCCTTTAAATTATTTATCATTTTTTAGATAATTTTTATTTGTTTTGCAATTATTGCAATTTATTTGAGTTTCGGTTTCGAATGGATTTTTTTATATTATTTCCGCCAAAATAAAGATCAAAATCATATTTCAATTGAAAAGATTTGACTGAATTCAAATTCATGGATAAAACTTTAATTAAAATGAAACGCAATTAAGGCTCGAAAACAAATTTAGCTTGATCACGTTTTATTTGCTCAGCGGGTATCTAACAAATTATGAATTATGGCATAAAAACCATTGCTGTCAGTGGTTTCTAAAAATAGTGGGAACAGCATATCATACAAAGACTTCTGATTATAATATTGGGAGACAATACTAAAGGCTTCCAAACTATAACTTTTTTTAGAGAAAAATGCAAAAAGTCTGACCTTTTCTCATGAAATTGGTATTAAAAATTCATTGCTAAAGAAAAATACAACTAATAATACACGAAATCTAAACATTTTTCTCATTTTTGCGTAATTTTAAATTTAATTAAATTATAAGCTTTTGGCTATCGATTTGATATATTGGAAAATATTAGGGAATAAAAGTCTAAAAATAAAAGTAAAAATAATTTTAATAATACATTTGATACCTTCAATACACATAATTTTCATTAGTTTTAAATTTTATTTGACTCAAATTTATCTCAAGATATGTATCCATTTCAGTGTTCATTAGTGCGAATAATAACTATATTTTGAAGAAAATGTTTTTTATTGTAATTTTTTTGTTATTTTTAATCTTAAATTATATTTTCTCTCTTCTCATCCTTTATCTAAGAAATACTAAATCAAAACAATTGTTAAATAAAAGTTCATTAAATACATAAAAGTTTTGGGTTAGGATTGGATTAATTGATTAAAAATAAGAGAATTTGAATAATGAATGGAAGAGTGAATAAGAATCAAAATTTCAAATAATTAGTCGAAACGCCTTTTCTTTCCTTTCTTGAAGAAGAGCCCAAAATAGCATTTATTTTCAGATCTAATTACGATATTGTGTTAAAAATTACAAATTTATTCTTTCATTATAAACATGGGTTTGATTTTCATCTCACAAAGAAATGTTTACACAAATTGTTGAATTCTTGACTAAAAAAATATCTATTTATGTTTTTTTTTATTTATTGAAAAAAATTAAGTGAAAATTAAGTTTAACTTAAAGTTCAGACAATTTATTGAAAAACTTATTAAACGAATTGAAAGTAAGGAAACATTATTTTGATATAATTATTACTAAAATTTCTATTAACTTTTGATTAAATTCAAACGAAAGTAATATTTTTAGACTTAGAACTTAAATCAAAAATTTATTTTTTGCTTAAGAGACGGCCAAAGGGGAGAACAAGGAGTCATTCGTTTCATTTATTTATAATAATTGAAAGTTTAAATTATTTACAGTTCATTCGTATCAATAGATTTCTTAAGAATAATGAATTTTAATCTCTTGAATATTTACAGATTAAATATATTTTAGAATATATTTTCTTTTTAATTGTTATTTATATTTTAATCTTCAGATTTTAATTCTAATAAAATTTTTAAAATAAGTTAAAAATTTTAAACGAAGTGACTCTCCTTTGAAAGTGAAGGAACACCTGAATGTAAATTACAATTTTAGTTGCGATTGAAATCCCTTTAAAACTAAAATAAATATTCATGTATTTCATGTACTCTCAGATTCTATTCGATAATAATTTCTGATTTTTATATCTAATGAAATCTTATAATCAAAAGCAATATTTCATAAACTCTATCACAAAACATATCTCTATTGTAGTTTAGAAATGAACCCAATTTGAAAACTTTTAGTTTTTATTTTAAGAAGTTTTCAAATTTATGTGGGATTTCTTTCAAACTATATCTTGAAGTAAAAGTAGTTTTTTCCGAAATAAAAGCAATTAAAGTCAAACCCATCCCTTAGATTGAGACAAATATTCATTTTCTAAACTAATAAAAAATATTTTATTATTAATCAAACAAATAATTACAACTAATTAATCATTATTTGTAAGTTATTTCAATTAAAGCGAACAAAATTATCAATTGCTTAAACAAATTTTATACTGAATAAAATTTCAGAGAAAAAGTTTGCAAAATGTGATAAATAAATTAAATTATTAATGATTCGCGGAAATTGATATGAAATGAACCAAGATAAAGTTTGAATAGGTAGTTGTATATTTCAGATGTAACGCAATCTGTTTTCATTTGTGTAAATATAAATTGTTTATCACTTTTGGAGCAGAAATATGAACCAATGTATGAACTAATTTACTTATAAATTATACAAAACTTTCAATTTATTCAAAAATTTTAGTGTTTTTAAGATTATAATTACTCCAAAAATTAGGTGAAATAAAGTCGAGTCGTATTAATGTAATTAATTTGTGACTCATTTGAATTGAAAGTAAAAACTAATTATTTGATTCAAATCTTGTGCTCATTTATTACTGAATTTGAATGAATATTAGTAACGAATGGATTATATATTTTTAAATTTTTAACCAAATGCTAAAAGTTATGAATCTTCTCGTTATCATCACTCAATGGGATACCAAAAAAGAAGATAAAAATAATGAGGAAATGATTTGAATTTATATATCGTAAAAAAATTGAAACAAAAGTTACAAGTTTTCAATCAATTATCTGATTCTTGATTTTTAAAACTTTAAAATAAATTCATCGATTAAGAGCTCCTCCGAGTCTTTAAATGTCAATCGAACTCTAGTTTTGAGTTTCTCTTGTTTTTCATTCATTTCATTCATTATCTCTTCACAAAAAATAAGCTTTAGTTCTGTTATTCTTAAAGTTTACCCAAAACTAACTTCAAGTCAATGACCGCTAAACACAACTACAGAACTAATTCATTGTTCTCTCTCTCTCTCTCTCTCTCTCTCTCTCTCTCTCTCTCTCTTCCCTGAAATCAACGGTTTTACCGATTAGTGAAGATTCACTTCCCTTCAAAACTCCAAAAATCAGTTACTGTTCTGAAATGTTCCCATTATTTGAAGTTATTCTGAGTGAAGACAATTTAAAAATAGTGATATTCAGAGAGTATTTTGTTTACACAACAAATGTCGGGAAACGAATGAAAACAAACAAAACTAAAAATTATTTTCTCAAAAGTATTTCTACTCAAAAATTACAACCAAATTGTAGGCGATTCTGAACTTTAAGTTTGATTTTCAAGTTTATCAATGAATTCAAACAATAGTCTTAGAGTTCGACAGTTGCCTCAAACGTGAAATATTTGTTCGATGACTTATATTCACCACTCGTTCATTGATTTATTTTATGGATAACTATTTTATTAATGATTTTATTATAAGTCATTTCACACAGTGTTCGCACTTTTCAATATAAATACTTTTAATTCGAATTTTTATTCATCTGATGTATCCGTAATGTCTTTAAGCCCTAATAAATCAAAATAAGTGAACAAATAATCCGATCAATTGATGAATAAATTTGGAGAATTCAAAAGAAATGCTAAAATGAATCAAACGTTAGCCGATAATAATTGATCCAAAGATTTATTAATAGAGCAGCGAATGAGTCATTTAATGTTAACCTTCAAACCTAATTAAACGGATTGCATAATAAATATATGATTTCCAATGAAATACTATTTCGGTTTAGATATAATCCTATAATAAATATCTTCTAATCAATGACTGGACACGAATTCGGCAACAATTCGGCAAAACTTCAAATACAAAGAAACGTTTAAATGAAATATTTTTTATATGAAATATAGTTTGGAATGAAAAACAAAAGCAAAAAATCGATGATTTAATTAATAGTTTAAAATATAATTTGAATTTTAATGAGAAAATATAGAATGAGTTCAAAGTCTAGTTTAAGACAAAAAACTTATTCAAAAGTAGTCACAAAATAAACATTTTTTTTTAAATAAATGAATTGATTTAAATCTTCATTTATTTTTATTATTTAAAATTCATATTTAAAATCATTTGTTCAGAAAAACTTTTTTCAAAATTGATTCGTTTTTTACAATTTATGAGAAATTAAGTAATAATTTATTGAAAAATCCAGTTATGAAAAGAAAATTAATAATTTATTCCGTAATTCAGATTCAATGATGAAATTGAGCCGAAATTCAAATCAATCAAAATATGATTGAGTTTTAAATGATTTAATGTTTATTTGTTTAGAAGATATAAATTCAATGTTTGATAGAATTGTAATTATTTTTTGATAAATCAATGCATTTATTAAATGCAAAGCAATTGTGAGACAAAAGAATGAACTTTTAATTCAATTCAATCGCTTTACAAAACAAATAATTTATTGGTTTTCCAAAAAGTTTTGGGAACTCTTCTCTCGAGTGAAACCACAGATGAATGCCTTTCATTGCAATTGAATTCCAATCAGAGATGAAATGAAAAATGGGTTTTATTTTTAGATAAATAGGTCTTAATTTGAATTTTTCTCAACATTTATCTGTTGTTAAATTGTTTTCAGAATAAAAGATAATCAAAACTTTTGGTATTGTTTTAAATAATTATTAGTTAAAGACTTAATCAAGAATTTGATCGAAGAGTTGAATCAAATTTCATTGAAAACAACTTATAATCGATTGAATGAAAGGTTTGATTCGAAAACAGATATTTATATAAAAACAAATAAAAAACATTTTAATTCAAATTTAATGTAATTAAATGTAAACGCGTTTTATATCAGATTTATAGAGAGATGTATAAAATTATAGAATAGTTTAATAAACTTTTAGACATTTTTTTTAACTTTAATTCTATTAAAAAAATTAATTTTATAACTAGTTTTAAATTAACTCTAAAATTGAGTGACGATTAAAAGTGTTTTTAAAGATTTCATTAATATTTAGTAATTATTAAAAAAAATAGAGATTAAAGTGTTTCAGGACTTAATCTTTTTGTTGAATGAGTTCAAAAGTCTTCGAGGAATAATTTATTTTCATTTCTAAATAGTTAACTAAATTTAATGAAATCAAAATTAAGTCAAAATTAATATTTTTTATTATTCAAAATAATTCAAATTGTTTTTAGTGTTAAGTCTTTTCTGTCATCAAAAAATCAAATCTCTTTAAAGAATTGAAGTTTTTTTTAAGAATTTAAATATCGCTTAAAATTGAATTTCTATGTCAATTGCTTTAAGGAAAATCTCAATAATAGATATATTAGTGTTAATCAACAAAATTAGATAAAATTGAACATGTTCATTTTTCACATCACTATTACATCGATATGCTTCAATCGTGATTATTTTAAAATGTTTGATAAATTAATTTATAAATGGCTATTATTCCTCAATATTTTTATGATATCAAATTGGTTGTAAAGTGACCCAGCTAAAAGCTAT